>JAJMJF010000040.1:0-103020 GCA_030563415.1 Casaregolazyma lundiana
TTATGTGTAAGTTGTAGGCTTCGTTTGGTCAACCAATCAGAATGCAGGAAGGTCACGTGACTCAACTTTAGTCGAACTTTTTCCAAGTCGCCGCCTAACTTTTTTTCTAAGGGCTCGACTTTTTTCCGACTTTTTTCCTTTGAAAAAAACAGTCGAACTTTAGTCCGACTTTTGCCCGATACTGGTCCGGGGAACACTTGGATTAACGAAACAGAACGATGTGGGTCCGAGCGATGTTTCGGGTATTAAGATGCAGCTTGCTGAATGGTTTGTGAAATGCATAGCTACGAGATTGAGCAGCACGGTTAAAGTGTTCCTTACAGTTCGATTAACTAAGGTATAATTTCAGTCGTAGTCGGATGATTCACACTAAGATACTTGAAAGCTAACAAGTGAAACTGTTTTTTCCATTCGCTGACAAATGAAGAAATTGATTTCGTTTGCTTTTATTTGCCTGATTTAACTGGATGTTGAAATAGCTTTCACGTTTTATTACGCTGATGATAGGTTGAAGCCGAACTTCGTACGAATTTGTCCGAGCACTAATTCGCCCGATTTCACGTAAGAGCCGGTAAGCCAATTCATTCGAACTATCGATATTACTAATTTCAAAGACTATTACAAATACGCCATTCCATGGGAATATAAAAAGACAATTACTTGGCTCACAATTCAGAAACCAATAAGCGCAAAGCTCTAACCAGATCAATGGCACAACAGGAATTACTCTCCGCAGTTGTTGACGATTTAAACAAGCAAGCTCCCGAGCAAGTGAGATCCACTATCAATAACGCCAGAAGCGGCTTTATTGCCTCCTTCGATCCTAAATCTACGATCCAGATCGGAGATCAGCTGCCTCTTTTCAATCTCAGCAATGCCGTCGGCGAGCAGCAGAGTAGCAGCGAACTCTTGAAGAACGGTCCATTACTGATCACGTTTTACCGTGGTTCATGGTGTCCATTCTGTAACATTGCACTTCATGAGATCCAGAAGATCTACGGAGATATCAAGGCGCATGGAGTCACTTTAGTTGCAATCAGCCCCGAACTGCCAGACACTTCGCTGAGCACTGCTGAAAAACATCAATTGCAATTCCCTGTACTCTCTGATGTTGGCAACAAATTTGCGAAGCAACTAGGTATTGTATTTCAACAGCCTGATTCCCTGCGACCTGTTTTCAACCAATTCGGAAACAATTTGCTAGAGCGCAATGGGGACGATTCTTTCGCCGTGCCAGTACCAGCTACCCTGTTGGTTGATAAGAATGGGGTAGTGGTCAACAAATTTATTAATCCTGATTACACCAAGAGGGTCGAGCCATCTGTGATCCTGCAGTGGATCAAAGATTTTAAGAATTGAAGGGTATATTGAAGTAGAAGAGCTTAAGTAACTTTAATGTTGGTAGTTAAACAGTGACTGTCGGTATCAGACCAGATCTTGCTGACACAGCTCAACTAAAAAATAATACACCATTTCTAAAGATTATCTGCTCGTGTGTATGTAAAGACCCGGGTATATACAATTTGGTATTTTACTTGGGTTGGCCAAATCCAGCAATTTTTTGTTAACTCAGGGCTCGGCTACCTATCGGCTACGGTTTCCCAAGTAAGCCACACCACGTCGATAAGGATTATTACAGCCGCTTTTATTGGTGATCTTTTCCCTGGATTACACATATATATCAACTCTTCTGTTTGGACATATTAGCTCTTTTATTATTAGCTTCTTCTCATGTATATCCCCAAATATTATAACGAGCCAGATCTCGAGAAGCATCTAGAGCTTATAAAAAATAATCCACTCGGGACTCTAATAAGCGTCGGAGAAGACGGTAAAACACTTCAGGCAACCCACTTGCCGTTTATTGTAAGACAGAATGCCGAGGGGAAAATCATTCTGAAGGCTCATATATCTAGAGCTAATAAGCAAAGTAAAGATTTGGATCATGAAACGTCTAGAGATAGCGAGAAGGAATACCTGGTGATTTTTCAGGGCCCTCAAGACTATGTCACTCCAAATTGGTACGTTGAAACCAAGCCCAAGACCCATAAAGCTGTACCGACTTGGGATTATTCCAGCGTGCATGTCTACGGAACAGTCAAGCTTATAAAAGACTCTAGTTGGATACTAGGCCAGGCTGGCGAACTTACTGACGAGCAAGAAGCGAAATTCACTGAGCAGTGGAAATTAGAAGAGGCACCTGAGTCTTATAGAGCCCTCAAAGCTAAGGCCATTTGGGGTGTCGAGGTGACTATAAACCGAACTGAAGGGTCATGGAAGTACAGTCAGGATTCCATTCCAAATGATCACCAGGGGGTGATTGATGGTTTTAAGAGTCTTGGAACTGAACGGGGTGCCTGCATGGCTGACCAGGTAAGCCAATGCTCAAGGCACGTTAACAAGGCTTAAGAATCGATAGAATAGTTGGCTGCATCTAAAGAGATAACTGCTCGTTGAAAAGATCTTCCAACCCTGCTGCCCACGACATTTTACCAAGTATACATGCACGTCAATTTTGTTCCTTGACGTCACCAATCTCGTAGCCTCCAGCAAACAGTTGCAGATATTTATCACTATCAGGTATCTCTTCCACGATATGACTGACGGAAATGATTGTCGAATCCGTCATCGAGTCAAGCAAGTTCTTGCATTGAAAGATCCGCCGCTCTGACATTGCACTTAAAGCCTCATCGAGAATTAAAAGCCGGGGCTCTTTTACAACAGCTCGTAGAAATAACACTGTTTTCTGGTCATTTAGATTTAAATCTTTAAATTTCGTGTCTCTCTCTAGTCCGAAGTCATTGATCAGTTTCTCAATTCTATTTTTTTGATCTTCCGTCAGGTTTGTTGGTGGAATGAAAGAACCTGATACATATCCTGTAGCAATTGACTGGAAAACCGTTCGATTCTTAGGAAATATTGCATGAATTTCCGGAGAAGCATGCCCTATCTCGTCATTAATGCTGAAATAGCTGTGTTTACCAGGCTGTCGCGGCTCACCAAACAGAGAAACTTTGCGATTCCATGATTGAGGATGGTCAGCGGTCAGCATAGATAAAAGTGTGGATTTTCCTGTACCATTTTCTCCACGTAGGTGCCATCTCTCGCCTCGCTGTACTTCCCATGATAAGTCTTTCAAGACAGGTTGGCCCCTGTAAGACACTGTAATACAATCCAGAGCAATGGCTGGAGGCGCATCAGACTTCGTAGTAGGCCGGTGCTTCTTTTGCAATTTGTGCGATTCAGCAGCATATTTGGCGGCCAGGCGCATCTTGTCGATTTCTGGTTTCATTTCGGTCAAACTGCCTTGAAGCAACCCTTTGTCCGAAATGACGGCAACATGAGTTATCCAGCTAGGAAACTCATCCTGATACCTTAACCCTAAAATGACATGAGGATTCGGTGGCAATGATTTCAATACATTGGAAATCTTGTGGCGGTTCTGCGGATCCAATCCGAGAAACGGCTCATCGACAATCAGGAGACGCGGTTCCTTTAGAAGAGCCTTCGCTAGAGAAAATCGACGATTCTGTCCATTGCTCAATCCTACATTCCACCTATCTTCGAGCCCATTCAGCTCAAGCTGATCTATGACGCGCCGGATCAATTGTTCACTCTTACCCGATTTGGCCAGAGTTTCAATGACAGTCTCATCAAACTCATCACGGAAATGCTCATATCTGGCAGACAAGTGAGGAGCCTTTGATGAGGCATTTCCAAATTCTATGTACTGTACAGCTTGGCTCGGCCATGCTTTTTTGTGAAGAAACGGGTAAACTCTGCCGTGAACAGGACTGTTAGAGACATGTTGGCCAGCAAGTATTTGAAGCAGAAACTGTTTGGAGGGCCCCGTTATAGCCCATCTCTGGGATTCCTTGATGTCTAAATTGAGTGGGAATTGAAAAATCTGGGTTTTATAGTTGCCTATCGTATGGAATAGGCTATTTTTGAGAGTTACCACAGAGGTCATGGTTAGAAGGAAGGAACTACAGAATAGAAAACGGTGAATTAGTCATAGATAGTCAAGCCAAAGGCACGTGAATATATGGATATTTCCGAATACATGACGCATATGAATATTGTAAATAAGCTGAAGATAACAGATATACTCATTTAGAAGAGCGATATGACTGATGAACGTAAGCTATGAAACGGTATCTATCAGGAAATAGCTGTATATATTGCTACATTCTTTATATTAGATCTGAATATGATATTTTTCCCTCTCCTCATCACTACCGCACTACTTCTCGTCCGTGATCTCGTCTTTTCCTCTTTCTCGAAATTAACTCACTGGCTCGTCTTATTCCAATATTCTACCCAGCCTTTGTGTGCTCCTATCTTCCAACACACAAAACCTTGAGAACTCCGAACAAAACAACACCATGGATGAAGAATACGATGTCATTGTATTAGGTAAGTCTAGAAACGTGCTATAAGCTTGTTCGTGTAAATAATGATCTAACAATACTTTTCAGGTACCGGGCTTACCGAGTGTCTTCTTTCGGGGGTATTATCTGTGGAGGGCAAGAAGGTCCTGCACATTGACCGCCAGGATCATTACGGCGGCGAATCGGCATCGCTTAACCTGACGCAGCTTTTCAAGAAGTTCAGACCTTCGGCCAAGCCTTCTGAGGCTCTGGGCCGTGATCGTGACTGGAATATCGATTTGATTCCGAAGTTTCTCATGTCTAACGGCGAATTGACCAATATTCTCGTTCACACTGACGTTACAAAGTACATTGAATTCAAGCAGATTTCAGGGTCATATGTGTACCGGGACGGCCGCATTGCAAAGGTTCCGGCAACTCAAATGGAGGCTGTTGCTTCTCCTTTGATGGGCTGGTTCGAAAAGCGACGAATGAAGCAATTTTTGGAATTCGTTGCAACCTATAACGACCAGGACCCTAAGACTCATCAAGGTCTGGATCTCGACCACAATACGATGACCGAAGTTTATTTGAAGTTTGGTCTCGAGCCCGGAACTCGCGACTTTATTGGCCATGCTATGGCTTTGTGGTCGACTGATGACTATCTAAAGGAGCCTGCCAGGGAAACGTTCAGCCGAATTAATCTTTATGCGCATTCTGTTGCAAGGTACGGGAAGAGCCCTTATATTTATCCACTGTACGGACTTGGTGAACTACCTCAAGGATTTGCTCGTTTGAGTGCCATCTATGGAGGCACGTACATGTTGGACAAGCCAATCGATGAGGTAGTATATGACAAGGACACTGGCAAGGTAGTTGGAGTGCGATCTGGCGAAGAAACAGCCAAGGCCAAGATTGTTATTGGAGATCCAACCTACTTCCCTGATAAGGTCAAGAAGACGGGGCAAAAGGTGATTCGGGCTATATGCATTCTGAACCACCCTGTTCCAAACACTGACAATCTGGACTCGTTGCAACTCATCATTCCTCAGAATCAGGTCAAACGAAAGCACGATATTTATGTTGCAGTGCTCTCTTCGGCTCATAAAGTCTGTGCGAATGGCTATTACATTGCCATAATCTCAACCGTTATTGAAACAGACGCTCCTCACCTGGAAATAGAATCCGCGTTTAAACTTCTGGGGCCGCGTGTCGATACACTTATGGGCATTGCCGAACTCTACGAGCCAATTGAAGATGGCACCAAGGACAATGTCTTCATTTCCAAGAGCTATGATGCATCTTCTCATTTCGAGTCGACCACTGACGATGTTAAAGATATATATTTCCGTCTAGCCGGCAAGCCACTTGTGATTCAGAAGCGTCCTGAACAGGAGGGTATTGAAGCTGAATGAAAGATATACTTAAGTCGGTGTACTGCGAAATATCACTCTAGGGCTCTGCGCTCTGCCCTTTTTTTATTTCTATATTATTTTCTCGTACTTTCTCCCTTACTTAGTGATTTTGAATCGGCTTGCGATTAAATTTTCCTAGTCATCTGATACGCTTTTCTCCGAGCAACCCCATTGGTTTCCCAGTACCCATCTGACGTCGGACTTTGGTAAACAAGCATCTAGATGGTATGTTTAATCCGCTCGAATCACCGTGCTGAACCCTGCTAATACTTAGGCACAATCACAGCTATATACAATCCCCGGAGACACCAAGGATGCTATAAAGAAGTTCCGTTTCTCAAGCTCTAGGGCTCCAGGTGTCCAAGCAATTGTCATCCATATCACGAACGGGGAGAGCATAGTTATAGATGAAACCGACGAATATCCGGTTACAAGCATAGAGGGCCTTAAAGATGAGCTACCTGACAACTCTCCTCGATTCGTACTTTTGTCTTATCCTATGAAATTATCAGATGGTCGCTTAAAGGTACCGTTCGTTCTCGTCTACTATCGGCCGGCTACGGCATCGCAAATCAACCGTATGTCCTACGCGGGTGCTGTGGAACTCGTTCGAAATGAAAGTGGGGTGAACCAGGTGTTGGAAATTGACGATTTAGATGAATTAGACGATATTAAGGACTTACTTAGCTAGTTTCTAGTGAGATTAGTACTGATAGTGAGTGAATTTATGGGCAAACAGTGTACATCACGTGACGTGTAACTTTCAGCACCGACAACTCAAAAACCCACTCAAGTTTTTCTTCCAACCATCTAGCTTGTACTTTTTCATCAAACATCATAAAAAATGGGTCGAATGCACAGCAAAGGAAAGGGCATGTCCGCCTCGGCCGTCCCTTACTCGCGAAATGCGCCTCAGTGGTTTAAGCTCACACCTGACTCTGTCGTCGAGCAGATCACCAAGTATGCCAGAAAGGGTTTGACTCCTTCTCAGATTGGTGTCATACTGCGAGACTCTCACGGAGTCACCCAGGTCAAGGCTGTCACTGGTAATAAGATTCTTCGAATTTTGAAATCTAACGGTAGGTACTTTATTGGTTTTACCATGTTTTAATAGGTGGCAGTATTATTTGTAGTATTGTGTACCTCTGTTTGGTATTTGGCATATGCTGACAGAGTGGCAGGTTTGGCCCCAGATATCCCTGAAGACTTGTATCATTTGATCAAGAAGGCCGTTTCTATCCGAAAGCATCTGGAAAAGAATAGAAATGATAAGGATTCCAAGTTTAGACTTATTTTGATTGAGTCTCGAATCCACCGATTGTCTCGATATTACAAGACTACTGGTGTTCTTGCACCGGTGTGGAAGTACGAGAGTTCCACTGCTTCTGCTTTGGTCAATTAAAAAGTTCAAAAAAATACGTGACATATGTAATGTTAATATGATTTGGAGACTCATGTCTGATGATTTACTTGTTATTAACAGTGTGGAAAGTTTGGATAAATCTGATTAATGACTTTACCACTAGTCCACTGTCATTAACCACTCCCTTATTCTACTTGCGAATTAGCGTAGCCGTGAATTACTTGTACTCTTGTCCTGTTGCAATTGTCATAAAATGTACCTTCTTTAAACCCCAAGGAAAGCTGATATTCTATTTCCCATCATCTCCATCAAATGACTTCGGTGCTCACGTTGAAACTGAAAAGTGGCAAAAAAACAGTTTTTTTGCAGGCCGATAAAACTTCTAAAATCACCGATATACTAGATGCTTTAGCCTCTATCCTTAATAGGACGGCAGGTGACAATGATTCGGACGATATTGATATGCCAATTCCTTCATTCGAAGTAGATGAAGTACCAAAACCTCAACAAGATACCGAGCCCAGCAAGGAGATACAAGCTGGCGATATTCGCTTGGCAATTCCTGTAAATAAGGCTCATTTTGATCAAGGCTGGACAGATATAACTCAAGAAACAGGCACTATAGAATCACTGGGTATCACCGATAGAAGTACGCTTGCATATACGGCAGATGAGGCCGACTTTTCTGTAGAAATTCCCGAAGATAGTGCTTATCAAGATTAATCGCTGCATGATATAGAGCTAGGTAGCTAAAAGAATGGTTGTGTTGTTCATCACCGTGTATATTTTATCAGTTTTGATCTCGTCAAAGCTCCCTTCGCACGCCCATGTTTGGCGTAACGCATTTCAGCAAGCTCCGCCAGCATCGAATTCCACTACTTCAGTTGTATCGTCGAATTCTCAGGCATTGCAAGAGTCTTCCTGCTAAATATCGGCAACCCATTCGGACGGAAACTCGCCAGGCATTCGATGTGTATAAGAAAACTATGACACCCCACGCTGCCAGATCTCAAATCGTCTATGGATACCAGTGGGAAGAGACTTTGCGTGACGCATGTATCAATAGAGAGTGTGATGCAATTGACATATTCATAAAGGAGCATAGGCAGATGGTTCGGGAAAAGATAGAGAAAAAGCGTTCTAGTAAGGTCGATGTGAACCGGATCAGAGGAGCCAACTCACTGGGTCTGCCATATATTTCCCTGGACAAATACAATGAGCCTTCAAAAAGTGGCTCTGATGAGTTGGAAGGTCTTAAAATGGATGCCAGGTTGCATGCATTCCGTAATCGGGCCCTGGCATCTCTTACAAGGCAAGGACTTGTTAGTACTAAAGTTACCACTGATTCGTTCTATATTGACATATTTACAGTTCCAGAGCTTAGGAGCAAACGATATAAAGCTCAAAGCGAGTGGATGAAGAGGCGCGAGACAACGTTGAGTCTTGTCAAATTGTCGACTCTCTCTACACCAAGAGGGCCCGTGACTCAGCTCGTTGTACCGGGACAAGGGCGAAAGACAAGCCTTTTGAGGGCGATGCGCATCAAGAATCTTCTGTCGGACAAGCTTGAAAAAAAGCTAGATGTAGCTGAACGAATGCTCTTCCTAGCTAGACAGGAAGCCCAATGGGAACATATGACCAAATCATCTTCTTCTAAGAGGCTCTCGGGGCTTGAGAAAGAGTGGACAGGAGCTCTCAAAGAATATCGTAACTCTTTAGTGAAGAAGCGAGAACTGGAGTATAAAAAAAACCAGCGCTATAGGCAGATTCTGCTCTTGAAGAAAAGATATATAGATAATATTCTTGTGGGCAAGCTGAGGAAGAACCGAGAAAAGTGGAAGAATCATAAAGAGCCGGTTCTACATAAACCAAAGAGGCATGGTGAAGAATAGGTGGTACAGTGATCATTCGTTAACGAATCTCACGAACTTTGGACAAGCTGTTCTAAACAAAATCATCGGCGCACTAGACTATTTGTACATATAACTACTGTATTTATAACTCTGCAGTTAAATGCATTGCATGCTTTACTCATTAATTCTACGTTGTTGTATCAAATCTTTTCCTTGGCCCACGAATATGCAAAGGAGCATCAACGTCCTCTGCGACACCGTATATATATATGTATATAAGTTTAAATCTCTAATCAGATTCATATCTCTGATTTTGTCCATTATCACGATACATTGCTAATAAATAACTACATGCTGTCCTCTGGTATGCTTTGGTGGTCTGTCTGAAAGCCAGCCATATGCTACTATGTTTTGGCCGGATAATTCTCAATTTCTCGATGAGCACCTTCCATTGGATCATATGCTGCGTCTATCCTTGGAACTGTGATATCTCTTTCAGAAAGGTTGACTTTCTTGATGTCATCTTCAAGTCCAGCCAAATATGTGTCATCCAGCACAGGCTCTTCAACATCGGCAGATGAGTCCAAGCTCAGCGACTTGAATTGATAAATAATCTCTTTCATGGATCGATTGGTAGACTGGGCGAGCATTTCGACTTCTTCCAGAAGAGCAATTGAGCCTTCGTATTGGCCGCTTCCGTACGGCAAACAGGTGATATCTGGACGAGTGAAAAGAGGAGTTTCTGCCAGCTGTTTCTCATAGAATAGCGATGCCTGCTGATGCTGTTTGGAGCAAAATTGCGATAAATAGGTGTTAGGAAGTATCATGCTTGGCCGCCTCATGTTGATCCGATGTCCAGCGCCACTTAAAGTATCTTTAGGAGGATCGGAGTCGCACAATGGATATCCACAGACATGAAGAATGTTACGCTCATCGATAATATCTCGATAGTCCTGAGGCCGCAGAAACCTTGCGGCCATTTTGAGCAGATCGGGCTCTACATGCTCAATCATGAGCTCCACCAGCATTAATAGCACCTCGTCCGCTTCTTTCGGCGACAGAAGCCCCGGTTTCCTGTACGGTTCCAGCTCCTGCCAGAATTTCATCAAGCTCCGTGAATATATTTGTTGGTGTTCGTCCATTCCAGGTGGTTTGTTTTGTTAATTACACTGCCGAAGGTGGATGTCGTACCATCTCAAATCATGGGGTTGGCTGTTTTTGCTCTTCTGCTTCATTTTTAACTTGTAACCGCGCCACCATGCCTCCGCAGTTTGGAACAGAGCAGTTTGGCATTTACGAGTCGGATTTCCAGCTTGCATATGATGAAATTCAACAGAAACTCGATGACTTGAGCTCGTTAAGTAAAGGTATGTATGGAGAGGGGGGGTTGATAAGGCGGTATCTGGTCGCAGGCAAATGCAAACAAGTCGTTTCTAACTCCCAGATGCACGAGCAAACGCCGTCAAGGCCATCGAAAGAGCAATTGATGAAGCATATGAAATTGTAAGTGGAGCTCCTGGTGCGTTGTTGGCCGCCGACAGCATCTAACTTGTACAGATTGACCAAATGTCCATAGAAGTCCAGAACATAGCATCGGCGCAGCGAAGTCAGTTCAATTCCAAAATCAGGGATTATCGCTCGCAGACTGGCAGGGCCAAACAGGCGCTCAAGTCCACCGTGGATAACATGGACCGTAATGCTTTGTTCGGCGACCGAGACTCTGCAACAGCCAACAGCGATGACATTGCTTTAGATCAGCGTCAGCAACTTTTATCTGGTCAGGCATCCCTGGACCGTTCGTCTCAACGACTTCGTGATTCTCAGAGAGTCGCCAATGAAACCGAGAGTGTTGGAGCAAACATTCTAGCGGACTTGCGGGGTCAGAGAGAGCAGATTATGAATTCCAGAAATACCCTTGCCGATGCCGATAGTTATGTGGATAAGAGCATACGGACATTGAAAACAATGGCGCGACGGTGAGTACGAGACACGAGCTTATACTTTGTTGTATGGTATTCTAACTTTTGATTCTTCTAGAATGGCAGCAAACCGAATCATCACTATTGCCATTATTACTATACTAGTCATCTTAATATTCTTGGTAATTGCCAGCAAATTCTGGTAAATGCGTGATATTTATAGGTAAATATTACATGTAGGTGCAAGTCATTAAATATCATGAGCCGATTTATGCTCACTAAAACACTACTCCTCTAAATATAATTATAGCAAAGTCTGCATCACCAAAGACTTGTTTTTTTTGATTAAGATGCTCGTTGTTGACTTTCAGAAACTCCTTCCGATATAGTCTTTAGAAGTCTGTCCACTATTTTGCCTGCCTGATCTTTATTATCCTTGTTTCCACCAATAACCAGCATTTTGGTATAGCCCGCTAACTCCACCACTGTCATTTCACCTTGTACCAAACCATCTTCTTGCAACCATACTAAAAAGTCCGGAAATGGAAGTCCACGTAGCATGGGCGTATTAGTCATCCAAAACTGACGGTATGTCAGCTCATCCAGCGGTTGGCCATCTGGCAAATGTACGGCATCTGTGAGTAGGTCTGCCATAGTGATCAAATATCCAGCCATGACAGCATGCCGGTTATGATGCAGATCCAAATCCGCCAATTCCTGATGCAAACATGATAGCCTCCACATATTGATCGCCATATCATCCCGTAAATACTCAGGCAGCTTCTCCGTTTCTCGTCGCGATAGTATTCCCAGGTTCTTCACCGTATCTGGTAGTCTTTCTTGAAGCAACTTGGAGATCAGAACAACCATCTCCTGATCTGCCCCCTCGATCGAAATAAATTTCCCCCTTTCTATATCATCTGTGTTTTCCGATTTGTAAAAATTCCCTACTGGTTCACACATCATGGCCAGAGTATCGACTTTTTCTCGGAGAGTCATGGGAAAGGAGTTTCCAGCCATTGCTGTCGTTCTGTCACCACTGCCTATTTCAGTATGCAACGGGGAGCTTCCGACCAAATGCTGCTGGCCCTTCAGAGCCGCCAAAGCAATTGCTGATTGATATCGTTCACCACGAGTGTTCGGACGTGCCGCCAAAGGATCGTGATAGGATGACGTGCGCCTGCGTTTAGTTGACAAATCAATTTCACTCAGAGCATTCGAAAACGGTACATGGGGCTTGAGAAATGGAGCAAATGAACCAGATGTGGTTGACATAGGAGGTGTTGCTAAGTTCTCTTGGCCATCACCCGGTGTTCGCCTTCCGCCATCAGTTGACGATATAGACAGGCTATCGATAGGACGACTTTGAGTAGGACTGACGGTAGTAGCTGGCGATTTTGTGCTCGGAGAATTGTGAACCGAGTCAGCTGACTCAGTAATATCGACTGACTGGCTCTTGTTATGCTGATGAGACACACTCGGTGGTATTCCGGACGCACTGACTGCCGAATCGCTTATAGAACTGCCGCCCGACAAACGGGTCGAAAAAGTCGAATTTTGACTGCCAGATCGAGTAGACGATGAAATAGATGAATTGGCAGAATTGCTCAACACAGATATTATAGAAGGACTTCCCGACGGTACCGGCTGCATAGGAGGAAATGCCTGGGAATACACCTGCGGGTGTTGAGAATGAGAAAGCATCGGAAAAGCATCCGGAGCCGACTGATGCCTTTGCTGCTCCTGTAGATGCGAAGACGGTTGTTTGTTATAAATAGGAAGCTGCGGGGCGGACTTTTTGTGTGATTCTTGCTGCTGCTGCTGAACAAACACAGTTTGAGGATAATATGTCGCATATGGTTGATAAGCAGGCTGCTGTTGCTGCTGCGGTTGCGAATATTGTACATATTGGTGAGTTTGGTCAGTTAGTGGCCTTTGGTATTGGCCAGGTATTTGTGGGGGGAGTAGCTGCGCAGGGACTCCTTGATAATGGGGAGCGGCCTGCTGCTGACCTCCAGCATCCAGTTGTTTCGGAGTGCTTGGTTGACTTCTGGATTTATTTTCTGCACCCGGTAATATTCCTTTGCATACTGCACAAATGCCGGACTCGTTCATTGGGGTATTGGAGCTGAAAGAAGACGAACTGTTGCGCTTAGACGATCTTCTAGGCTGGTATCTGTAATCAGGAAACCGTTCCAAATGCGATTTTTTCTCCTCATCACCGAGACGGACCCAATACTCCTTTTCTTCGGCAGGTAGCGTTCTCCACATTTCTCCGATGATCTTGCTAAGCTCGGGATTGGTCTTGCCTGGATGCTCCTGAGTCACCTTTTGATGATGATGCTGACGAAACAGTATGAAAGCGTTTCTTGGTCGACGGACTCTAGCAGCATTATGAGGACATACACACATATGCTGAGATGCTTGAGGGACCATGGTTAGGACGGCCGACGATGAAGACAAGCGCTGTTGGTCAGAGCCCTTGTCTCCACCATCGGGCCCTGAAATATATGGATCGCTCATCCGAGAAAACACAAACCGGTACTCTCAACCTACTGACGAAGCGCGCTCTTGTCTTTTAGTACGAATACTGATATATATGCTAGTAGATGTAGTGAGATGAATTGAATCATCAAAAAGCACAACCCGACCGGGTACAAACAGATGGATGGGCCGTCACAGAGCTCTCAGTCGATACTGTTAGAACGATCTTTAGTGCCTCGTGTCAGTTTTCTGTCCACTGCGCTGCCCTAACGTTTTGCAGCTTTCACAGCCGTTGTTTTTCAGTTCTTGTGAAGTAACGATGGTTGGAAAAAAAAAACAAAAAAAACACACACCAAATCGGATCGTCGCCAAAAAAAAAATAATTATGACAGAAAAACAAAAAAAACTGCCTTTAGGCACGCAGATAATCGCCGAATATGGGCTGGCCGAATTGAAAAGCAAATTCAATGCAGGATGTGAGATGCTTCTCAGAATGAATAGAATGAAGTAATAAATAAGAATTTTACGTTAGACAGCGCTGGACTTGAGTTTATATAATGGAACTTTCTGGCTAGCAATGGGGCGTCAATAGGGTGGTTTTGAGCCCCAAAAGCTTACTTTGTCACCCTAAAATGCAGGTTTTCGGCGCAAATGCATCCACAGGCCCTAATTTGAGCAGTATCAGGCCATTGTCATCTGAAATCCCTTACTTGTCCTAAATATGCAACAGGAAAATTGTTTAAGCTTAAAAGCTTCAGGAATATAGTGCTAGCATCCGTAAAGAGATTATGAGTCCTGGATCATAAAAAACTCGCAATTTATTGCATCTTTTTACTTGTATTGTTCATATAATGTATATATATATTCCTACTCTTGTCATGTGCAGTCATGTTATAGGTATGGTAATAGCTTGCGATGATCAATGGCCATGTTCGGCTGGTTGCCGAATTTGGATCGTTTTTTTCTGTCCGTGCTCGTAATAAACTTGCGGCGTACTGCAAAAAGCCTTTTCTACCTTAAATTCTTAGCCTTCCCATGCGGAGATATGTTTCGTGGGTTGCTCTTTCGACGTCGCCGATAGCGCTCCTGCATTGATAAAAATTGGGAGCAGATCTGCCCTCATATGTGGGAGCCGTTGAAACTGACACGCAAAAACCGAACGTGCATTGCAGAGATGATCATTGGCCATGCTTTCTACTTTTATCGCCTTTCTACGTTTTGCAACTGTGGGCGCCTTTTTCACCAAGTCTTAAGTTATCATGTATCTGTCTGTAATAAGAAAATAGCCCCTGAAAGATTAAGCTTTGAAGCTTTGTGGCTTTATTTGCCGCCTGCATATTTGCTTTTGTTTCTTAAATTTTGACCTTTTAGACAGAGGATTTCTGTTGTCAGGAAAAAAATTGACAATTTGGGCGAATTAGCCGAAAAAGAAATTCCACCATCCCGCTGTACCACATCGTCCATACGAGATAGTCGGAAATATTAAACTAGTTTTATGCACAAAGCTTACTTTGCGGTTCCTGGCATAGGTTGTTTATCCCCCTTTTGCCATCTAAAGTTAGAGTTTATTTTTTTGGTCACCAATTGACTTTGTACAGATGTATTCTCCTCTTCATCAATGGAAGCACAAGGATACTCCGCTTGCCGATATTTTGTGCAGCAAACTCGTATCAGCCACATTTAGAATATTTGGTTTCTTTAATTGGCAATTTATGGGGTCCATCGCTAAACTAATGCAATCTACTGATTATAGAATGTTTCATAGTTAGCAGCAAGCCTCGTAAAGCCTCGCTCCACAAACCTTCGGCACGCAAGGAACCACCTTCGGCCGCCTCAGTTTCAGCCAATGCCAATATAAGTTTTAGTTAACTACTAACTCTCAATGGCTACCATCGCTATTCGATAATACAGCAATAGTAAAGTTTTCCATTCCCTTGACCCTTCTTGCTCTCTGTTGCCTTTTCTTGGGATCGGCGTACCTATTTCGGGTACTGCACTCCCAGTTTTTCGAGGCGGTTCTCCCGCTAACCCATCACGGTCTAGACTCTTGCAATGTTCCGAGTAACCTTAAGCCGCGTCAAACTCTAATTGATATCTCCTTGCAGGTCCCATCAATGTTAGCTGCCTGATGCTTTTTTTATGGAAGCGCAATTCTTTCTAGCCAGCATTTCCATGATCGCTTATTGTATTGCCCCCTTTCGGCAGGTCTTTGCTTTTGTGTTAGTCAACGCTTTTCATTGGTCCAATAGCCCGAGTACATAGGAGAGGTCCGTTTGCGGGTTTCCACATATTCCACCGGTAATAATCACACAGTTTCCAAATCGTCTATTTATAAATGAATGCCTATTTACTCTATTCCTACTTTGACCATCTGTCTAGAGTTTATTCCTCCTGTAATCTTCTATCTTAAGTCTATCCCCCAACTGGCCCAAATGGGTATTTTCTCGGCTCTATACAGAATCCGGCTCGTCCTGTTGACCCAGTTCGATCTTTTCGACAGCTCGTCGAATATGATCAGCAATTTCCTTTGATGCGTCATTCAACGGTCGAGTCTTATCTTCTTCTGGGTTGGACGTCTGACTTCCTCGCATGTTGCCTAGGGATTTCGACGACATGCGTCGTTGAACAATATGAGAGCCTCTTCGCGAATGGAACCTCGATTTGGCGGCAACATCATCGAAAAACAAATCAGCATTCGCGATTGGATCGTCTATCATATCAATATTGGGAATTCGGTAAGTGATTCCTGTATCATGAATCAGCTTGGCAATCAGACCTGTCCATCCACATTGGTGCTTAGAACCGAGCCCCCGTCCAGTATCTGCATGGAAGAATTCGTAAAATAAGATGTAGTCTTTGAAATTCTCGTCCTTATCATGAAGATCGGATCCCCCATTATACGCACGACTCTCGGCTGTCTGGCCGTCTTTAGTAGGATAAGCAAAAAGCCCAATAAGTCTGTGCTGGAGCTTCTCTGCTACTTTAGCCAGGTGTTCTTTTTCTCCACTTCCTGTAGGGCATTCAATTTTGAAGTCATCTCCGTAGTATAAGTAGAATCTTTGCAATGATTCAATGAGCAAAAAGTTAGTTGGAAACCATATTGGCCCCCTCCAATTGGAGTTTCCTCCAAACAATCCAGAATTTGAGTCCCCTGGAACATAGTCAACGGTAAATTCCTGATTATTGACATTCATGGAATAGGGGTGCTCCTTATGATACTTGGAAAGTGATCTGATGCCATGCTCAGACAAAAATTCCTCCTCGTCCAACATTCGAACCAATATCTTTTCCAGTCGTTCCTGATTTACTAGGGATAACAAAATTCGTTTACGGTTGCCTCTCTTCTCCATTGATGCCATGTTTCTAGCTGCAACTGTCGGTCTGTTCTTCACATACCATTGAACCCTTTTAGCAAAGTTCTTGAATCGGTCCAGAGTTTCCGGTTCCAACGTCAAACTAGCATACAGCGGAATAAGACCCACGAGTGATCTTACTGGGAGCTGCTGAGACCAAGGGCCACCCCAAGAAATGGCATCATAGTAGAACTCATCTGTCTCATTCCAAAGAGAGCGTTCACCATCAACCCCTTGAAATGTCATAGCATCGGCAATCAGAATAAAATGCTCAAAAAACTTGGATGCAATATCCTCATAAACGGAACGGAAACGAGCTAGTTCCAGTGCAATGCTGAGCATTTGAAGGCAGAAAAATGCCATCCAACCAGTAGAATCTGCTTGTCTTAAGACGCCACCGGTAGGTAGCGGCTCGGATCTATTGAAAAGACCGATGTTATCGAGTCCCAGAAAACCACCTTCAAACACATTCTGGCCATCGACATCCTTTCGGTTGACCCACCAAGTGAAATTAAGAAGCAATTTCTGGAAGACTCTCTCCAAAAAGTCCACATCCTCTCTTCCATACATCTTTCTCTCGATCTTGTACACTCTGAATGTAGCCCATGCATGAACTGGAGGATTAACGTCTCCAAAATTCCATTCATAGGCAGGAATCTGCCCATTTGGGTGCATGTACCACTCTCTAGTCATGAGATCCAACTGCTTTTTGGCAAAATCGGGATCTACCATGGCTAACGGGATACAATGGAAGGCAGTGTCCCATACAGCAAAGAAGGGATATTCCCACTTGTCGGGAAGAGATAAAATATCCTCAATATGTAAATGCTTCCAAGTATCATTGCGAACGTGTTTACGCTCTGGAGGAGGAGGCAACTGACTTGGATCACCCTTTTCCCACTGGGTTTGCACAAAGTAGTAGAACTGCTTGGTCCACAACATTCCTGCCAGCGCCTGTCTTTGGATATTTCTCAACTCATCGTTGATTACCAATGGCGAAACATGGAAATAGAAATCGTCTGCCTCGTCTTGTCTTTGATCCATGATCCTGTCAAACTGTTCTTCGTCGAGATCAGAATCAGGCTTCTTCTTGGAGAACTTGAATCTGACGCTGACGAAGTCTCCGGCAGGAATGCCACCTTCTTGATCAAAAGCATACCAAGCTCCGACTTTCGTGCCGGTCTTGTCGGGATTTACCGCATCCTTCTTCTTCTGTATGATGTAGTCATGGAATCCATCTTTCGTGTACTTGTATCCTTCATCATTCTCGACATCATAGAGCCTCTTCTTATTGGTCACATTCTCTGTAAACAATATTGTTGGCTCTACGTCAGCATCCTCCTCGTCGCTATAGTACTCATCATCATCTCCGAAGCCAGGTGATACAGCAAATTGCAAATAACGATCACCGAGGCGCCAATGATCGACCTCGACAATGCCATCTTTGAGTTCAGAAAGCTTGTGGGTAGCTTCTTTCGGAGGAACTCCATTCACAAGTATTCCTTGGCCCTGCTCCTGTTCATAGCCCCAATCCCACGTATTTCTAAACCACATCTGTGGAATTATATGCAAAGGTGCAGCAACGGAGCCCCTGTTATAGGCAGTGATTCGAAAAAGAAGATCTTCATCTGTTTCTTTGGCCATTTCAATGAATATATCAAAATACTTGCCGTCCTCAAATACACCTGTATCGGCTAGTTCATACTCGGGTTCCAATTTGGATCGCTTCGCATTTTCTTCCACAAGCTTTTTGTAGGGAAATTCGGCTTGAGGGTACTTGTAAAGATACTTCATATACGAATGAGTAGGAGTATTATCCAAATAAAAATACTCCTCCTTGACATCTTCCCCGTGATTCCCTTGCGGCCCCGTTAGACCAAAGAGTCTTTCCTTGAGAATAGTGTCTTTCTCGTTCCAAAATGCAAACGAAAGGCACTCAAACTGATGATTGTCCGAAACGCCAGCGATACCATCTTCTCCCCAGCGATAAGCTCTTGATCTCGCATGTTCAAATGGAAAATAGCTCCATGCGTCCCCATTGGCCGAATAATCTTCTCGTACTGTGGCCTATATGTGCTGGTTAGCCGCCGAATGTTCTAAAATTGCTTTCCTTTGTTCCGAACTTACCCATTGTCTTTCGCTGAGATATGGACCCCAGCGCTTCCAATAATGGGTTTTCTCTCTATCTTGAGCCAGTCTGCTCTCCTCCTTTGTTTCGCTGCTACGGCCGCCGTGAATCACCATTGTTTGTGATCAATAGAACGTGATGAGTGAGAAAGAAATGCTGGCGGTTCGTTAATATTATTATCGGTACGATCGCACGTGACCTGAACGGTGCGAAACAACGCAGACGAGAAAAAAAATATCGAATCTGTATTATTGGTATTTCTGTATAATTGAATATAGAATAGCAATCATGCAGATAGAAAAGCATCATTTCTTTTCAGTGCTTGCATGTTCTGCTTTATTGTCTATTCAAGTATTTTTGTGTGAAGCTGCTCATCTTATCGAGAATCTAGATAAGAAAATGTGATCGATTTCACCTCATTTGTCGTCCAGGGGATCTTAAATGGCCCATGTTTTTTGGAAATTATTACAATTTCTGGCAATTATGTTTCATTTTGTGTGTTAACGGTTTCATAAGTCGATTATAAAAAGTAAAAAATTCAACCGGTGCAAAATATGCGTGCTATTTGCACTGCATACATGAGGAGAATCCAGCTTCTGAATCTGAATCCAAAAAAAAAGTTTTTCGGGATATTGAACTTGAGCTGAGTAGCTAGATAATGCGTATATACGGAAGCCTTAAAAGGATGCAGTATTATTGTATAAAGCGACAAGAAAAATGATGTTTTCGGCGAACTTTTCTCATCGGGCGTGGCTCTTTTGGGGCTGGGGAAGCCGTGTGCGAGCTTGCCTAACATGACAACCCACGAATTTGATTCAAAGCATGGTGAAATATAAATTGTTAAACGATGGAGATTTATTATACTACAGAAGAGGGATGAGAATGTTTTGGCATTAAGGTGACTACTTTCTAGTTCTGAATTTCATTACTACACAGCTACCTAGGTACCTAGGTGCTGCAAAACAGGGTTTTTCAACATCAAAGAAATACACCGCAAAAGAACATGCTGTTTAGATTCTTAATGCATAATTCGAAAGAAAAGTACTCTACTGATCGCAATAGCAAATATCGTGGTAAACTCAAAGCATGCAGATGATATATGTCCTTCCCCGTATGCTGGCTCCATCAGCAAACAAATTCATGGGCAAGTAAGGGCAATTAAGAGCAATGCTGAGCAAAGGTTACAGTTGCTACAGGAGAAGCACCACAACTGACAGCAAGTAACAACCAGCCCAATACCGTACAGCTACTTGTGTGCCTGAAACAGCCGTCTGCACGTCCATCCCCTACAGCAACGGCAACTGCACCACAATTTTCAACAGGTATCAAGATTTGACATAATATATTTAGATGACGCGCTAGAAAGGATAATTTTACCACTCAAAAAACAGAAAAAACATATATTCTCATTGGTTTATTCATTCAACGTATGTACAGTTCTCTGACATTCCATCGCCATGTTACCCGGTGTGTTTACGCGCTGCTGCACAATACTCACATGTACCTGGCATGTAGCTCGATCGGGCGCAGGTATTTGAGAATTCAAGGCGCTAGGGGATGAAATGGCCGTGTGCCGTGCAACTCAATGAGCCCAAAATAGCAAACGAGCCATCACGACTATACAACTAATTGTACGACCAGCTATCGATATAATTGATCGACAACACTAATGTAGTCTTCAGTCTTCACCACACTAGCGTCATAGGCTGAAACACCACAACCGTTTGTATTGCACTGCGTTTATTTTGGTGGGCCCAAAAATGTTGTGTTAACCCAAAAGGGAAACGTTATTGGTCGTTTTGGGCGGCAGTTGTGCCGCATTGGGCCATGCGTTTGCCTAAATCGGAAATGTTTACAAATGTTGACAATTTTCTCAGCACGACGCAAGAAATCGAGCCATTTTGACTCCTATTCTGCTTTTTCTCACTTTCCTTCAATCCATTCACTTATCCAAATTTTTACCAGAAGTTCTTACTGACCTCTATTCTTTCTTTTCTTCCGTGGATATCTGCTATTACAAATGAAGCTCTCGACTGCTGCTTCCTTCTTGGGTCTCGTCGCCTTGGTCTCGGCTCAGGAGCTAACTACCACGTTGACGTCCACCGTTATAGAGTACGTCACCATCGGTAGTTCAGTCTTCACGACCGCAGCCCCTGTTACAACTGCGCTTACCGAGTCTGCTGCTGCCGTTCAGCTCATTGCCCTGAGCTCCAACTCCACGACCAATTCGACAACGGCAGCACCCACAACAACCTCTACAGCCCTGAACACGACCTCGGCACTGAACACGACTTCTGCTACGCCGACGACGTTCAGCAACACGTCTACACCTCTAAACACGTCTACGGCATTAAACACGTCTACGGCGTTGAACACTTCCACTCTGCTGGTTTCTAACACGTCCACCAGTGCTACCGCCACCACATCTGTACCAATTATATCATCGACTGCTGCAGGTTCCAGCAGTGCTGCACCTTCCAGTAGTGCTGGAGCTGCGACTCCTTACGTGGTGCCCGGCTCGTTGATTGCTGGCGCAATTATGATGGTGGCTAACATGCTCTAAGCGTTTCTAAAAGCGTGCCTGGTGTACAATAGTTTTGGCGTTTGGTTGGTTATCTTCTTTTTTATATTACGTCTTGTTTCTTCTATAATTCTTTCTATTTAGTGACATGATATATAAGGAAATAGCTTTTTTCCTTTATGCCAAGGGATGATTTAA
The DNA here is from genome assembly GCA_030563415.1 of Casaregolazyma lundiana. Classification (NCBI taxonomy): domain Eukaryota; kingdom Fungi; phylum Ascomycota; class Dipodascomycetes; order Dipodascales; family Trichomonascaceae; genus Casaregolazyma; species Casaregolazyma lundiana. Next base: position 21,605 of record JAJMJF010000040.1, read on the forward strand.
TGGGACTGCAATTTTACACGGTGCGCTCATCGCGGCAATGTTCACACATGTTACCTCTCCATCGACTCCGATAATGCCAACGCGATGCGGTAACTACGTAGAATGCTGAAAGATCGTGATGTGATTATCTTAAATGAAGGGTGCTAACATACTTATTTATTACTCCATGCAACTTATAGAGGTTTTACGTGTTCGCCCAGATGAGCCAGGGTTACCGCAACCAGCTAATCGTGAACAAGCCTATACTATTAAGTTTTTTAATCTGACTAATGTACACACACGCTACAGTACTAATCATACTGCATTTAACAAAGATCCACAAGTTAAAACAACTAGATGAGAGTAACACCCCTTGTAATCGTTGACTTATATGAAACCTTCAGGGGGTACCGGTTTTTGTTCATTATTCTCCCAAGAAAAAGGTGTATCCGTCTTCTCGCTAGGAATTCTAGAACGATTGTCATGCTTTTGTGCTTTCGAAGACTCCTGGCCATTAGAGGAATCAAATGCAGCAGCCATGGGTTGGTCGGTAGCATGCTCGTTTGCCAAAACAACCGAGTTCCGAGAAGGCACCCGTCCCATTCCGCCAAACACAGTCAATGGACTAGGAAAGTGTTGAAAATTAGCCTGACTAGCGGCGCCGCTGTAAATACTATTTGATGCACTACCAGCCTCAGTTGACGGCACTTGGCTCAGACTGTTTCGTAAACTATCAACATCGGATAGAGTGGCCCGATCTCTGTCACCATTTATCGATGACTGAACCAGTCGAACGCTCTCACGCTCATTTTCAATCTCACGAGGTGTCATACCACTGTAGCCATACCCCACGATTGGTTGATGCTCATCATGTTCACCTGCATTGCTGAAGAGCCCACTCAGATCGCTGCGTCCGTCAACTGTGACATAGCCAGTTGACGAAGAAGATCTGCTATGATCGACAAATGGATCGGCATTGCCATTAGGGCTACGCTTCTCATCCGGAGTTTCCGAACCGGCAACAGTGTTTGCCGCCGATTTCGGACCTTTCCTGAAATAACGGATCAGCGAAATAGAAGCTCCAGCAATAATAAGAACAACCAGGGAAATCGAAAGACCGGACTGGATTATCAGTAGTGCAATACCAGCCTTGGTTGAGGCAATATCGCTGGTGCCTGCCTGCTCGATATAGGCGAATAAAATGCAAATAGATACAACCCGTACTGCTTGAATGGCTATATTTATGCCATTACCCCATCTGCTATTGAACGGTCTGTAGAAAATCATCATAGATAAAAGCGTAACGTCAGTAACTAGTTCTCCAATTAGCTGGACCAGTCCATTGCCATTTCCAAGCCCGAGGAACACGTTTCTGGAAAAGGTGGCCACTAAGCAAGGAATAAAGAACCACCAATATTTGACTTGGAATTGATCATACAGAACGCCATACTTTTGAATCCAAGGCTCATGCAGGAAAAGGTTTTCTAAACCACCTTCTCTCTTCATCGCATGACGAGATAAAATTATAATTCGACTTGACAAGCCGGTCAAAATGAGAGTAAAAAGGCCGAAAGAAAACCCAGCAAGTAATAAAGGTCCCCAAGAGTCGCCGACTTTGAACTCAAAGGTAGCAAAGAGAACCCAAGCACCGTAAAAGACCATGATAATCCGGATAAGCATGGTGAAAAGAAACATATGAAACCGATGTCGGTATTCAGGAAACATACCCACATACGAGGGATCTTTCTTAACCCCTCTGAGGTACCTAATATCTAAGTAAAGTTTGATCAGCAACATCACCAGGAAGATCAAAGCCACAATAACAGCCCACCAAACCAGCAGTGTCATAAATGCATTGGTATACGGAATAGACAGTTTTTCACAGTATGCAGTAATACCCGTAACCACGTCTATCCTGTTGGTGGATGAATCTGTACTTGAACTTGAAGAACTGTTATTAAGGGCCCGGACCATCAGCCTCCTAACAGCCGTAGAGGTAGCAGAAGAAGATGCAGAGGATGATGATCCTCCTACCCAAATCGTAGAAGTGATGGGGCCCGTCGTATCAGTTGATGTAGGCGTAGCTGATGATGAGGTAGATGTAGACGAAGTCAGGCTCGCAAGCATATTTTGGGGTATCAACTGTCCTGGGTCTTTCAGAGTAGAATTTTCATAAAATAGGGTAGTGTTTTCCAGTACCCGATAGCTGGATAGCGTCAAATTGCCACCGGTGTGACCACGAAATGAATCGAAAGCCAGTTGCATTGATGACCATGTAATCATACCAGTCGTCCAGCCCATATTGGAAGAAAAGCTCCTATAAATAGACGGATAATTGACTGAATACATTCCCGTCACCGCCATTCCCTGAAGTGCGTTGAAGAAGTCGCCAAATGCTGGAGCCTGGAAGCCTGTAGCAGCGTGAGCAGCTGCAGCATGAGCACCAGCACCCCCGCCGGCACCCCCGGAGGAGGAAGAGGTAGAGCTCATAGCTGACATAGCCACCAATGCGGCAGCGAGGCCCAGAGATGCCCATTTAGCTCCGTTGGTCTGCGCAGAATGGCCATTCTCAACCTGAGACTGAAAACAACCGATATTATCGTTAGGATTGTCAGCACTATAAATCTGAATATATCCTTCGGCCTGCAGATCGGGAATTGTATATGCGATATGAGAGATGGAGGTCACAAACTTCTCGGGAACTTGCCTACTTCCGGTTCTCGTAAACTTTCCGTCGGGAACGGGACAGAACTGGGTGACATTGACGTCGCAAAAGTCCACAAGATTATCAGATATCACGTTTCCATAGGCACTGATTTGTATTCGCGCAATGACTTTTTGCTCCTTATCAGATATGCCCGACACGTTATAAGAGACCACGCGAGTAGTCGGATCGAACTTGAGCTGAAAATCCGTCACCACAATACTAGCATCGGAGCCTTGAAAGCACGAGACAGCACCGTTGGTATTGAGGCTTAGAGCGTTGGCCACAGCTGCTACGACGAGCCAAATGAATGATATTTCAGGGATGAACATGGCCCTTCAATCACCCTGGCCCGAGGCTACACAAGCAACAAAGGGACGTGATCAGAAGAGCAAGTCTAAGTTCAGATGCCTCTTGACAGCCTGTAGTACGGAAGACAATCCTCCAGCAGCAGTACGATCGGTCGGCTAGAATGTGATCGGTATTTGGTTTGTCAACAAGTAGAAAATTGAGTGTTATCTAAACGGCAATGATCTGCAGACCGCCCGCCTGTTGCGGCCATCTGGTGTAAAAAATACCGAAAAAAAAAGCCGTTGTGAGAAAAAGAAAAATGAAGATACGGCCATTCCCAATGGAAACGAAGCATATGCTACGCAGAACATAGTAATTATACATGATTAATAAAGTCATATACACTGTTATAATGCGTCGTATGATTGCGTAAACTGATTGGTGCCGACGGTTATACCGGGTTGAGCTGTAGAGCAATAAGCACTCAACTGCTTTCCCTACTTTTTATATATTGTAGCAGTCATCACACCATTAACGCCTTGACGAGCTTTTAGCCATCTGCCCAGACGCATTTCTTTCGACACCGCTGCTGTTATTATAAGTTTATCTTTATGCTCAGCGACGTCAATGCTATTCACCACACCCGGCACATTTTCAATGGCGGAAACTTGCTCGAATGATCTCAAATCGGCTGATAATTTCCATATTTTAATTTCCCCACTCCAACTTCCACTGAAAAAGATGTTGGAGTACGGTATAGCGTGGATACACGTTACATACCTAGGTCCCGGCTCTGGCACTCCAACTTGAGCCGACTGTGCTAGTTCGGCCGAATATTCATGCATGCTAAGCGCAGCGTCCCTTCCATGTGTCTCTCTCATAACATAGATGGGTCGCTTTTTATTGGTACTCCATAAACAGATGCTTCCGTTGTCACTACCACTAACAAAAAGCTGATCATCTATCATGCAGCAGCAGTCAATGCTTCCCTCCATTGTATATCCAGCTTTAGTATCTCCACCACGGAATATTAATCTTGATTCTTCATTGATCTTCCACAGCATGGCAGTTCGGTCTCTCGACCCTACTGTCACGCATCTTTCAGTTGCCAGCGCCGAAATGTCACAAACCTGGTCCTGATGCCCAAACAATGTCTCCACTTGAGTAAACTGATCAAGATTATATGTGCGAACCTTGAGATCAGCGCATGCTGCGTAAAGTTCGTTCGTACCGCGCCGAAATACCAAAGAGAGCACCAATCCTCGACGATCCTTCGTCTCAAAAACATGCAGCGGGGTCAGATTTTCGGTACTCCATACCATAATCCGATGATCACGACCGCCAGTAGCAATATATTTGCCGTCATGATTGGCACCAATGCAGAGTATCTCATCGAAGTGCCCCATATATGGTTTCTCTTTATATCCTCTTTGTACCTTTCTTTCCCGACGGTTTCCCCTGGAAAATTTAACCAGTTTGATTGATTGTGGGTCTGAAATATCCCATTTCGAGACATGCAAGTCTTTAGATGATGTGTATGCATATGGATAGTGAACAGCGATGCCGGTGATTCCATATGGCTTGGCCTTGTGGGCCTTAACGTTGACAACATGCTGCAAATTAAACACCGTATCCAGATATCTATATATTTTCCCCTGTGTTTCGGCAACGTCCTCTCTTAATCTACGAGCTATGATATCCCGATCAAGCTGTTTTGCGTCTATTGCATCCTCCGGAACCAAGTCGTCTTTCAGAGACTCCAAATAATCCTTAGCTAGACGCCTTCGTTTGTCAGCCTCAGTCTCATTTATTTCTTCGTAGCTTTCTTCAGTGTTGCTCAATTCGCTCATGGAAATATCGCTTTCGGAGGTAATTGACATGCTATCGTCGTCGGCCGGTGGCTTCGGACGAGACGGGGCCCGTTTACCATTTGCCCCTCTGGTATTATTTATTCCATTGGATTTTCTCTTCCTCTTTTTAGCTGCCGGATCGACAAAAAAAGAGTCCACCATTGGATGTTCTAATAAACTTTGAGCTGAAACTGGTTCCAAGTGAGCTGAAAAAAAAATTTATAAACCTTTGCACGGCTGTGCATTGTTCGCCAATACCAAGACCAATCCCCATATGGTGAAGTCGTCCAAACCCACAGCTACGCCGTGGTTTTTCCATGATTCAAATACTCAGCTGGACGATCCTAATGCGCCATTGCCTGTTCCTGTAGCTTCTTTATCGACTGCGTCACTTCTTACTGCTGCAGAGGACAAAAAAAGCCCGACGGAGAGGCTAGCCGCTTTGGCCAATGCTGCCGATACTGTCAAGTCCAAGAAGAGCTCTTCTGGTAGTAAGAAGAATGATTCAACTAGTAAATCTCCAGGGCTGAATGTGTCAAAATCTGTGCCGAAATTCACCATAGTATCGGCCTATCTGGGGTCGGTGTCTCCAAACACAAACTGGTATGCCTTTAATCCTAGTGATAATCGGCATTTAGAGGAGGAGTATCGCAAGAACGCACAGTCTGAAAGGCAAGTTCAGGTCGGCTTAAATCGACTTTTCCATGTGGAACTTTCTTCAAAATCCTTGCTTCCTACTTATTGGAATTCTGTCGGCCGAGTGCCAAATGTTCACCGCGCGGAATGGTTTTACTCATCCACTCTTACGCCGGTAGATCCTGAGCTTGAAAGCCAGATTATAAATGCATTTGACGAAATACGGCCTTGGGATACCACTTATTTTGTAGAACTGGCTGCTGCTTTACAAGCCCCGGAGGCGATCGAAAAGTTCCGACGCAGCATAACATGTAATGAAGGCGATAAAACTGTCAAATATGAAGTCATATTTGCGCCATGTTTGTCTCAGGAAGAATTAGAAGAGAAACAGGAGGAAGAGAGGAAGCGAGAGGAGAAGGACAGGTTGGAGGCACAGAAACTAGCGGAGCAGGAGGCTAAAGCAAACGAGAAATCACAAGCGACAGATGACAAAGACGTGAAAGAAAACAGGGGTCGCTGGGCTTCCAAAGCTCCATTGTCGTTTCGAGTCGCTAGCTCTTCTCGTTCAGGGCGTCAGTCTGCGTCTCCTTCCCCTGGCGGCGCCTCCACTTCCAAAGGCGCCATAACGAAAGGTGATGCTTTCGGTCCTTCTTCACCATTCCTCGATTATCCAGTGGCCTATGTATTTTCGCCTTCCAGCGTTTCGATTCCTTACTTCAGTTTCGGCCCAAGCTCAACTCAGCTGATCCACGCGCTGCTCAACGGCAAGGCTCCTTCGAGCTCTACGTTCACTTTCACAAGAAATTTTTCATGGAAGAGGTACAAAAAAATTAAAGGAATGACGAAGGAAAGGCCCACCGACGAGATCAGTTTCCAACCAGAGCCTGTTAAAGAGCTTATATTGGTCTTTCACGGCATCGGACAGAAACTGAGCGAAAGATTGGAAAGCTTCAACTTTACTTATGCTATTAATAGCTTTCGGATTCTTGTGAACGAGCAATTGGACACAGAAGGAGTTGAGCAATACTGCAATAATCACCCTCCTGGGAGTGTTATGGTGCTTCCAGTCAATTGGAGGCGGATAGTGGATTTCAGTAAGTTTCCATCTGAATCTGGAGGCGAAGAAGATGCGTTTTCATTGGCCGACATAACGATGAAGAGCATTCCTGCAGTCCGAAACCTTATCAGTGATGTAATGCTGGATATTCCTTACTACATGTCAAGATACAAGCCGCTTGTTATTCAGGCGGCTGTGAAAGAAGCCAATCGCATTTACCAGTTGTTTATAAAACATAATCCGGGCTTTGAGCATACCGGAAATGTCAATATTATTGGCCACAGCCTTGGATCATTGATAGCTACAGAGGTACTGTCGCAGCAGCCCACAGATCTTGCAGAGCGCAAAGGTTGGAAGGTCAGGTCAAAATCTTCGGATGAAGGGAAGGCTACATTTGATTTCAATACACAGAATCTATTTTTCGTTGGTAGTCCGGTTGCTTTTTTTCTTCTCATGGAAAAATCTAAGCTTGTCCCTCGCGAACTTAATAGTTCGAAATCAAAATCTTCCGAGACTCGTTATGGATGCCTTGCCATGAAAAATATTTACAATATTCTGCATCATTCCGATCCTGTTGCTTATTTGTTGAATCCAGCAGTTGATCCTTACTTGGCAAAAGAGGTTTGGGAAACGGCGGTTTTGCCGGCCGCTGATTCTTTTACCGTTGATGGAAAAAAGGCGGGGAAGAGTGGCGGAATATTTGATACGATCACGGCGAAGCTGCCGAATCTACACGGATTTGTTGGGGGATCGAAGACCGAAGAGGAAATCCAGAATGAGCTTCTGGACGCTATGGACAAACAAGCAGAAGAGACTGGGACAGAGACACCTCCAGAGAATCCTGATGTTGTTGAATTAGAAGATCGCGACTTTGGTCGGGAGTATGAAGGAGAGAAACACATGTCTATGCTCAACGATAATGGTCAGATTGACTGGATCATTCCACTTACGGGTACCTTAGAGAACCAATATGTCAGCATGCTTACGGCACACTCTGGTTATTGGGATAACCGGGATTTTGCTAGGCTAGTCGCAATTGAATGCACGAGGGCGAAAGGGTCTGAGAATGCCATTGAGCAGTATAAAGTTCGGCGAGTAAACGATAAAGTAGATAAATAGGGTGGAATGCCTTATAATTTGACAAGGGAGGGATTGCTGATGGGTTCGGCTAATTTCTGTGTGCTCTTTATAGCTCTACTGAGAGTGCAAGCGGCCTATATTATTTAACTATGCTAGATTCACTTATATGAATAGAAGCATTATAATGAGTAAGAACCACTACATATTTAATTTATTATAAATTAATTTCATATAAGATGAATCATAAGGCAATAGCCTTAGATATCAGAGTGGCTGCAGGATGTCGATGTAGGATAGTGAGGTGGTAATGCATACTTTTCTATTGGCCCCAGTACCTAAATTTTTTTTCCACGCAGAAATCTCCAGCCGATGGTTACTATTGGCACGCACAACGGCACATTTCATGCCGACGAATCTCTGGCTGTTTATATGTTAAAGCTGCTTCCAGAGTTCCATGACGCTAAGGTTGTTCGGACCCGTGACATGGAAAAGCTGGAGAAATGCGACATTGTAGTAGACGTATCAGGCAAATACGAGCCCCCAAAGTTTTACGATCACCACCAGAGAGGATTTAATGAAGTGTTTGATGAGAACAGAAAGACCAAGTTGTCATCTGCTGGACTGGTTTATAAGCATTATGGAAAAGATGTGCTAAAACAACTGCTTAAGGACTCTTCCGATGGGGTAGCAGAGAATGAGGAAGGCTTGGAAATCCTATATCAGAAAATATATTCGGCCTTTATTGAAGCTATTGATGCCAATGATAACGGTATTTCTGCATATCCTGAAGATGTAGAGGCGAAATTCAAGTCAAATGCCATCACTTTGCCGGGAATGGTCTCGGCACTAAACCCCATCTGGCAAGATCCCGCTACAGATGATGACTTCGACTCACAATTTGCAATAGCCTCTTCTCTTATGGGAAAGGCATTTGAGAGAGTGGTTTACTCATATGGTAGGGGCTGGTATCCTGCTAAGAAGCATGTGGAGCGTGCCTTCTCTACGAGAGAAAAGTATGATCCTGGTCTCAGAATTGCCGTTCTGGACCAGTATGTACCTTGGAAAGACCATATTTTTGATATTGAAGAAGAGCATAATTCAAATGGCCAAGTTTTGTATGTGCTTTACGCCGATTCTAATGGGGCCTGGCGAGTTCAAGCTGTTTCTGAATCTCCTTCAAGCTTCACGTCTAGAAAACCTTTACCGGAACCTTGGCGAGGCGTCCGTGACAGCCAATTGGCAGAATTGGCCGGGGTTCCCGGTGCCATATTTGTGCATGCAGCTGGATTCATTGGAGGTGCAAAGACTTTTGAAGGTGCACTGGCTATGGCGCAGAAAGCCTTGGAATTCTAGAACAACTAAAGTATATCATAAGGAATAATTTAATTTATGTACTGCTAATAAAAAACCAAGCCCATTCTGACATCATGATGATTCAAACTCATTTCATTATAATAAATCATTTGCGGCATGTTGGAATACACAATCATGCCAAGCAACCACTGAACCAGCTTACGCAACATAAGCAGGAGGAGGCCCTTCAGTTGAAGGGGTCTCATTCAGTACGTTTGAGGAGAAAAAGTTCTTGAAGAATTCTTGCTTTTTCAAATCCAAAGACGAGGGATCAGAAGCATGCCCCGATAAAGATTCTGGAATGACCACCAAAGGCGATCGATAAATATTGGTCGTATCCTTCATAGCTGTTTGTGGAGAATGCGAAGTGTGCGTGGAGTCCGCAGATAACGGGGTCTTTTCTGGCACATGATTGATGTGAGTTTTCTCGATTGACAGCGGCCGCGGCTTAGGGGTCTCAATATCCTTTTCTTTGAGATCTGCATCAGCCACTTCAGCAGACGATAGTTCGGAAGCCTTAACTGGCTCCTCAGAAGCAGGTTGCTCTTTCAAAAGTTTTGACTTTCCTGATAACTTCAGCTTCAGAAGCCTCTTTCTCGGCTTGATCTTCCGTGTGCTTCTTGTATTATAGGCCCTGAACAGGCTGGAAATATCACTTCCAATCGCATCATCAATCAGAGTGCCGCTTTGAGCCCGATCAAACATATCCAGATTCGATCTGTACACAGCATCTGGGATTGATGGTGTAAATATATTTAAAGTGCGCTGAGATGCAAACATAGTTTCGAGTTTCAGCATATTTGAAGGAGACACTTCCGACATATCTGGACTAAAGTCATGGAGAAGCATCGGCTTCTGGAACGTCGCTGATGCGGTTGAGTCCAAAGAGGGCCGTTTTTCGATGAGAGAGGATGCTGACTTTGACGACGGCTGACCTTCAGGAGTATATCGTTGACTCATCCTATGAAGTATGCCAGGAAGCTGTTCTCGAAACATATCTCTGAGAACGTTTTCGATTTGAGCTTGAAGAAACTTGGCAATCAAGGGTATGGTGTCCAAAGACGAAGAAACCTTGATGCTCTCGAGTGGATCGTTCCGAAACACAAGAGTAAGACCTTTTGCACGTGAGAAAACAAGAATAACTATTCCAGACAGTTGTATTTCGCTCAGAGACAGATGCAAAGGCATAGGCAGAGAATCGTTGGCTGCGATCATGGTGGGACAGGCAAAGTCACTAATATCCTGCTGTCGAAGTCGCAACGGGTTTGCTTCAACTGTCGTAGCCAGCGTGATGCTGGCGTTTCCATTATAGTTGAGCTTGAATATTCCTCTAAAGCGGTCGTCAGCCACGTCTCCGATGTCCAGGATTTCTAGCCGAGGCGGTTCGTCACCCAAGACTAAATCCTTGACAATGATATCGTCTATAATGATGGAGCGCTTGACGGACTTCTTCAGAGCATCTGTAAGAAGCCCTTTGAGACGGACGCCAAACTGCTCTTCCTTGCAAGCCGTCCAATTAAATCTGAACGCCATTGCGCTGACAATAATATGGGGAAAAGTCAGGAGAGGCGAAAAAAAAATGTTTTGTTTTGTTCGGGACAAATCGGGAATAATCCACTAAAGGAGACATGAGACGGTAAACGCGAGAATAAAGCACAGTGATTCGCATATTTGCAGGGCATTTTAGTCTGATTTGTACATTTATATGATGTTGGTGTACTGAGTTCAATGGGAACTGCGACATGGTCGTGGATCTCAGAGGGGATGCAATCTTAGATATCTAATAATTTCGCATAATACAATAAACAGTTCTAACAAAGTCTTCATGTAAATTACCTATTACCTGTATGTTTTATGATAAGTAATACTACTATTACACTACGGTGATAAAAAAGATTGGTTACTTTGCTTCTCCTCAATCTCCATATTCGGTCTTCTAATTAACTTTTGCAATCAGCCTCACCTAAATATTTTTTTTTTCAACTTCATCACTATGTCGGATAAAGTGAGATTCTACTTAGAACAGGTAAGTTATCTATCTGATATACAGTATCATACGAATTTTGCATCTGACACATTTAGTCCGTCAGTGAATTGGAAGAGCTGCACGAAAAGGGGCTTTTTTCAAAACCGGAGCTGGCAGTTATCATGAAGAAACGGTCTGATTTCGAGTACAAAATCAACTCTCGTCAGCCTCAAGCCAAAGATTTTCTTCGTTACATCGAATATGAGATAAATGTTGATCGTCTCAGAGCCAAGAGAAGCAAGCGTCTTCTAGGAACGTCGTCGGGATCAGGATTAACTCGCTATTCTGGCCAACGAAGAGTACTATTTATTTTTGACCGGGCCACCAGAAAGCTGGCTGGAAATATTCCCCTGTGGCTGCAATACCTGGAATATGCCAAATCTCAAAAGGCTAATAATGTTGCAGCCAATGTGCTCAGCAGTCTGCTTCAGCTACATCCCTCTCGTCCAAAACTATGGGTTATAGCTGCAAAATACGAATCTGACACAAATGCATCGACAGTGGCTGCAAGAACAATTCTACAGAGAGGTTTGCGATTCAACTCTGACAGCGATTATTTATGGCTGGAATATATGAAACTGGAGCTCATATACGCAACCAAAATTATAACGAGAAGAAGAATCTTAGGCATAAGTGACAGCGACGTACAGAATGAGAACGGGATCGAGAACGAAAACAGCGCAAATTCACTAGAGCTTACAGCAGAAGATCTCAAAGAGGCATCGAAGTTGGATCTTCCTGACGTCAACATGTCGACCTTAGGATCGATAGAAACTAATCCTGCATTAAGAGGTGACATAGCGTTAGCAATCTATGACTCGGCAATGACCAATGTCAAGCACCCTCAAGACTTTTCCGGTCGTGCCATTGATCTTATGGCTCAGTTCAACCAACTGGATAGGTTGCATTTGCTAGACCATATTGGGTCCTACATGAGATCACACGACTACGGATCTCAAGAGTGGGTCCTCGCTCCGTTGAGGTCGGCGGATACTGACAAGCCTGAGTTCCCAGATATGGTAAAGCTGATGATAACCAGATTTAATGCATCAAAGAAAGACTGCGACAAGGATGTCGTGAAAGAATATTTGGAGAAGCTGACAGAATCTGATATTGATGATAATATTAAGACAGTTCTCAAAGTTGTAGGGAGATAAGCCTTATAATTATTTACTCTAGCTTATTATAGTACTCTGCTTTCTTTCTTTTGTTGAGAAATAGCAAGAAAACACATGTATATACAATGCTTGTGAATGCAAAAGTCATTAAGACGTAGTAATAAACAGATTTCGCACCATTATAGCTACCCACGCGCGGGTACCATTTGACATCGAATTGATAGTTGATTTCGTCTCCAATAACATATCGGCTCCGGAGTTCTGTACGGCCATTCCCAAAACCTACCACAGATCTTAGCTTAAGGGATTCGTTTTCGTCGCTATTGGCCGTCATCAGAAGCGTCATGGTTGGATCAATCTTCAAATGAGACTCATGGAGTTCACCATTCATTACAAACGGTGCAGATACATTATATGAACTTACTCGGGTATCTGTGTTCGTTTCATGATCTTCGTCGTCGTCGAGATCAAGTCCATCATGACCCAATGAGTGCTGTTGATCCGCAGGCTGACTAGTTCCTACGGTCACTCGACAACTCCAAGGAACATCTTCATGAAGATACATTTGAAACAGATGAAATTGAGTGTCGTCGATAGAAAACGTACAATTGATAGTTTCATCTTTCATGAAAGGAAGCTCCATTGATTTGCCCGTCTCTTTGCAGATCGGAAAGGGATTATAAACAATGTTATTGTTGGAATCGAAAATATGCTCGCCATTGTCGATCTGGCGCGCAATGCAGCTAACAGGCATTTTATCGCCTACAGAGACCGCCTTGGAAACGGCAGCTAAAGCTGCTGTGATGACAAGCTGGAGCATGGTGAGGGGTGATGGGAGTAGAGTTTGAAAAGCACGTTTCTGAAGTAGTAAAAGCATCGTCATGCTACAAAAGAGATAAATTATGCGTAAATATATATACATGGTATAACCTTAGATCCACCGTTGCTGCTGGAAAAACTCATAGATACGTCCGGTTTTATTTACATCGATTTTAATGAGTTCTCGCGCAGTTTTCTTCTTGAGCACACCGCCGGTCCTTAGTAGTTCCCTGAATAAAGTCTCCTTAATTGACAGATAGGGCTTCGGAAGCAGCCGAAGCTGTGAACAAAGCTGCTGTTCTTCTGGAGAAAGTAGCTCGACATCAGCTGCATGGGAAATATCCAGAGCATTTGGTGCAGGCTTGCGCGCCTTGAGACCCTCAAGTTCAAGCGCGCGACCATCTGTAGTAGAGCTCATTGTAGAATCAGGCCCCGACAATGTGGGCACCGATGCCGGTACGTAATTCGATGCAAGTCCGTTAATACGGTTGAGCGCATTCAACCTCATCGCCTTATCCCTCTCATATCTAGCTGCTTGCTCTAAAGTCAGCAGACCAGCACGACGATATTCTTGAAGCTGCGATATACGTCTACGGCATTGTAACTCCGTAGTCATGCTATTTTGGAATGCTTCAAAGTCTTCTTTAGTCATAAGCCTGGCAAATGGCCGGATCTTATTGACTAATTCACGTTCTTCCTTGGTGCGTTTCTTATCAAGTACACTGCTCTTACGATAGTCGAGCAAATCGTGACCCAAAATAGTCCGTTTGCGTTCGGCTCGATTGGTCAAGCGGCTGTTGTAGATGTCCAAGATAGTTTTCTTCAGTTCGATATCAGCCTCTCCATCATCCGGCTCGAAGACCATATCCTTGACAGTCACTTCAGCATCATTATCCAGCTCGTTTTCAAACTCTAACCTTCCTGGCATGTAACCTTGGATTTCGTGGCACGAAGGGACTGAAGCTGGTGGCTTCGCCTTAGGCAAGGCTTGAATATTGTTGCGGCGTTCTTCCAAGCGCTTCCGCTTCTTTTCAGTAAACTCACTAGCACTGATGGTAAACTTCTTATCGGCTTCAGGAAAAGGATAGTCCTTGGAATTAATGTATACTTCTCGATAATGAGCATCCACCTCCTCCTTAGACCTTCCTCCTATATGGTCAGCCACGTCCTGCCAATTACCAAGCCCATTGATCTCTGCGCCCTCAATGAGCGCTAGCTCTTCATCGGCACCCCATTCTTCGTCGAATATCGGATATGCATGCTGTTCCACCACCATGTAGTCGTGCCATGGCTGGTGAGCACCGGTAGATGCACCTTGTGAAAAACATTGGACACACAAATCATAATCCTCGCACTCTGCGCACTTTATACGGACCAGGTTCGTGCAGTCACATGAACACACGTCGCAATGAAATTGAACGCCTTGTTCGTTTGCTTTGCGGTGAGTGACCGTCATGTGCGATGATGGTTAAAAGAAGGGTGAAATATTGGGAAGAAATGAAGATGGAGTACGGCTGAGTACCACGTGACGCATAATTGCACAGTCACTCATTTTTGAAAGCCCGTGCCCACATTTACTCACTGCACAACCAAACCACCACTCAAACCCAACTTTTCCATCATCCTTATCATCGTCAACCATGGGTAGAGTCAGAACAAAGACTGTCAAGAGAGCTTCTAAGCAAATTATCGAGAAGTACTACCCCAAGCTTACGCTGGACTTCGAGACCAACAAGCGTCTTGCGGACGAAATTGCCATCATTCCGTCCAAGCGTTTGCGAAACAAGATTGCTGGCTACACCACTCATTTAATGAAGCGAATTCAGAAAGGACCTGTCCGAGGCATTTCATTCAAGCTGCAGGAGGAGGAGCGAGAACGACGTGATCAGTACGTTCCTGAGGTTTCTGCTCTGGATGTTTCTACGTACGATAATGGCCTTGAGGTTGATGCCGACACTGAGAGCCTGATTGCCTCTCTCGGCTTCAGCAAGCTGCCTGTATCTGTTGTACATGTTGCTCATCATCAGGCTCCTGAACGTCGATACCGAAAGAAGAACTAAGGGTCGAAATGACTGGGGCATTGAATAGTTCATCTAAAAAAAAACTAATGTATCATGTTATTTACTGACGTGGGCTTCGGTTAGCCTCGAGCTGGCAATTGACTTTCTATGTCATGCTGACTATATTTCTGCGTGCTTGGCAGATTTTTGCTTGTTTGTTTCCACACGTCGTAATATCCAAAAGTTGTGGTGCCTGGTGGAAACCTGGAACTTCCAAGTGAAAGCTTAGAGCGACAACATGTAGGAGCCTCCAATGCACTTCTGAAAGAAGTTAGAATTGTTGTGTATGTTGTGTATGTTGAACCCGTCTACGTAGTAAGCGTCCTAGTGCCAAGATAAGTGACCGACAACTATCTATTTATAAGGATAAGCATTCTACACAACTATTCAAAAAAAGCCACTCTAAAACCATCGATATGGAAATCGCCAAAAAAAATGATACTACGACATCCATTCTCAATCCCGATACACAGTTCGAAGATCTTCTATCAGTCCAGGTCCCGAAGGCACCCAACCCAAAGCCCGTGACTCCGTGCCAGGATCAGAAAGATTCTTGGACATGACGCTTGCTAGAAAACCAAAATAGCCAAAAGCATCTTCAGGGGAGCATGACTCTACTGGGAGATGATGAGTTTCTCCAATGGCACGAGCGATTTCTTTCTTCGGAACTCCGGCATCACCTACAGCCCCATAGCTCTCGCCAGCTTGACCTTTCTCCATGACCAACCTATATAGCGATGCGGCGTCTTCACGGTGAACAGCTGGCCATGTTCCTGAACCGTCCCCCAGAAATTTAGCAACACCTTTTGCTTTGGCAATGTCGACCAAGCGCCGTGCAAACCCGGTGTCCTGAGGACCATGTGTACATGGAGGCAGTTCAAGCACCATGGACCTTACGCCATGCTCAGCATAATTCAAAGTGAATCTCGCATTATTAGCACGTGGTGCAAATGGACTTTTATCCCCGGGTTTGTAGGTCCTAATAAGAAGACCAGTAGTGTAGATGAAAGCTTTTCCTGAACCGCTAATCTCCTGAAGCATGGCTTTGGTGGCATTTAAATCAATTTGAATACTACCGGCGAGGTTCTCGAAGTTGTGGATAAACCCTAGATGGAGAATGGCGTCAGATTCTCGAGCTCCTTTCATAAGAATATCAGTATCTTCCAATGAGCCTCTAAGAGGTTCGACACCTAGCTGCTGAAGTTTCTCCACACTTTCCTGGCTGCGAGCAAGAGCTAATAATTTATACCCATGGCCTAGCAACTCTTTGGTAACGGCAGTGCCAACGTATCCTGTAGCGCCGGTGATAAAGACCTTTTTGATACTCATTTCTCTTCAAACTTCTCTGTAGTAATCCTTTTCGAATTTGTGAATATTCTACGCATATTTATATGCTGGTTAGTATATAATGAGAGCGGAAATTGAAATTTATGTCCGGGTTGCATCGTACTACCGATTATAATACCGAGGCACATATATCAGTGACTACGGAAGATCCATGGGCACACCTCGATCCAATACCAAAACTAGAGCAGATAAATCAAGAAAAATTACAAAAAAAATTGTAAAAAGATTCACCTTGTAAATATATTCTGTATATTAAGATTCGTTGGTATAATATGGTCTTGCAACATCGGCTGACCGGTTAAGTGAGGCTGTTTCGCGGGTAAGGCATCTAACTCCATATGACTCGGAATCCCGACGCTGCCTGCGGAAATATTCAACAAAAATCCGATTCCCGACATTATACCGATTGCCCCTTTACACAGTAGTTTTAAATTTTGCTGGATACGAGAATAAAAAATTGAAAATAGATATTGATATAAAATTGAAGGGGATATATAAATAAAAATTGGATGTTACTGATATTTGCAATTAGGCGAACATGAATAACGAGATCATTGAATTAAGTTTAGTGGAGTTGATAATCTATACAGCTGATGCCCATACACCAACATAAGTTTCCACCAATGAACGACAAATGAAAAACATGTATATACAAGTATCGATGAAATCATGGACAAAGAAATTGCGACTAGACAGCTCTTTCTGCACTTGGATGTTGGACCTCTGATGGCACAGTGTCTTCTTCAAAAGGCACAACGTCACTAGGCTCTTTTGGGTCATCACCACCAGACGATGGCGTTTCTTTTGAGGCCGCCTTTTGTTTGCGCACGTCTATTCTCTTATTGGTAAAAAACAGAGAACACACGAAAGAAAATAATACAAAACCTAGTGCGAAATACATCACACCTTTAAAACCGTCGACATACGCCGCGAACGCCAATTTTTTCCCTTCGAGAGGCAATCGGTACATGAGATCTGGCTGATCAATAAGCGCCTGTGTATTGAGATTTTTGAAGTAAGGGCTTTGCTCCAGCTTTTTCTTGAAGATAACCGTCTGAATAGTTTGACCCAGGGTTCCTCCAAGGACACCACCAAGAGCACGGAAAAAAGCAAACATTGAAGTAGTCATCATAACGGAACCTGGAACATCTACCGGGGCAGCCAGTTGTGCGTTGATGATCATAGACTGGAGGGTGCAGCCGATACTAGTACCAACAAGAATCTGATAACCAATTCGCTTTCCATGACTGACATCTGCGTCAAAAGTAGTCAGCAAGCCAAACCCAACAGCTGCCACTGGAAATGCGATGTTAACTATTGGCTTTGTGTAACCAGTCCTAGCAATGAAGATACCAACAGCTATAGAAGTGATAGTAACTGGAATAATATAAGGCAAAATGTCCAATCCAGACTGAAGAGGGCTGGCATTTTTGATGACCTGAAAAAATGTCGCCAGGAATAAAATAGATCCTATGAAGGCTCCAAATAAGGTCATGCCAGCCAAACACACTATCATCACTTTCCAAGTGCCAACAACAGCGGTAGGGAATAATTGTTGTTTAGACAGCTTGAAATTATAGATTAGGAACACCACAAGAATGACACCGCCCACCACAAAAAATGCAATAACGACTGCACTGTTCCAAGGATCAGTTCCAGAACCACCAAGTGTAACACCTAACAGAACAAGAACCAATCCGGTGATCAACAACACACTTCCTACATAGTCGATGAGTTTGAGCTTTGCGACGAGAGAGCCTTTAGGCACGGGAGGGTTGAAAACGAAAAAGAAGAAGACAGCCGCTAGACCTCCAATCGGCAGATTGATATAAAAGCACCACCTCCAAGTGACATTGCTAGTAAAGGCACCGCCAACGACTGGACCTAGTACACTAGCTAGTGAAAATGCGACACCAACCAAGCCTTGAGCAATGGAACGCTTTTGAATAGTAACTACTTCAGTAAGAATCATGAAAACCATAACCTGAATGCCTCCTCCACCAACGCCGGCTAAAACGCGCCCACCAATGAGCATGTTCATGCTATTAGCTAATGCACACACAAGAGAACCAGCTTCAAACAAAAATATTCCAATAAGCATTGTCCATTTTCGGCCAAATATCAAACTGAATTTTCCCCAGTTCATGGCAAAGGCGGCGGTTGGCAGCAGAAATCCAGAAGAAACCCAGTTAACGTTAGCGAAGCTATTGAAATCATTACTAACGGTATCCAAAATTGTAGCTACAATAGTCTGATCAAGGGCTACCAAAAACATACACAGTAACAATGAGACTGCACACAGGTACAGCTTTACTCCATGCAATATCTGTTCTTCAGCACTAGTTCCATCTCCCGCATCATTTTGGCCGGGGTCTACACGCGAAAGCTTCTTTTCCACGGAACCAGCGCCACTTTTAAATGAAGTGCTATCGTCCGACATCGTGAGAAGAGTGTACGATGCGCTAGCTATGACTCGGCATACCTCCACTTATATAGTTTTCAAACATTTTATGTGGCGGCAAAAAGTAATGTTATACGACGAACCAGGAACACAGCTTGAAGGCAAGATAGAAGTCGCAGAAAAGTACCAAAATGATCATCGAAACTGGAGAATTTCGATCAGCAGCTATATATATTTTCACATTTCTTAAGGATTATTCCGTATTGTTTTTTCAGATTCTATATGCTTTCCGTTCGGTCTTGGCAGGTGAATATCGATTGTTGATGTATGACACACCTTGGCCAACGTACGGATCTCCGTACAGGGCTTCCGCTACGGCGCTCAGAAAAGGTGAACCGAGGAATCTCCTGAGACACGACCGTGAAATATTAAATGCATTGAATAAGCTTACTAATGGAACTATAATATGCATATGTCACTCAAGACTGGACACGAAACATTTGGTGGCGTCTAAACATCTGATAAATATGCCGCAGATACTTATTCGGGGCAGCAGAAACACAACGCGGCTTGTTGATCAAAGTATAGTCCACTCTCCAAACTATATGCTCAATAAATATTCTATTAGAGATGTATTAAGAAGGTTGATTAAGTTATTTATACTAAATGCTACTGTTAATGAAAATGGCCCCTTAACTTCTACTTCTCATCAACCAGATTACTATAAGGATTCTTTGAGCGGATTCGCTCTCCAAAGGCAAAGAATAGAAAGGGAATAGGAATCATACCCAACGACAAAAAGGCTATCAGACTGGCTCCCCAATTGACTCCCAGATGGTCGAATAATGCATGGCCAAACAATGGGAATATTGCTCCAAGGACGGATCGGCCAAACGTGTTGGCCGCAATAGCTGAGGCACTGTACCTTGTGAAGGCATCCACTAAATAGTTTAAGCAGCCTTGAAATATGACTATAAAACCAATTCCAGTTAGGACAAGGCCAACTATAGAAGGGAACCAGTGAATATTCGGCATTTGAGTCCATGCGAATATGAATAGTCCGGCAGGCATGGCCCACCCCACCCACAAGATGGGGAAAAAACGCTGCTCAGGCAAGCTTTTTACACTGTACTTTTTGAGTAAGCTAACGTAGCGTTGATTTGCAAGGATATTAACGATACCGCCTGTCAATATTCCTAATAGGACCGCCAATAACGGAAGAGTTGAGGTAATACTTCCCCATCCGCGGACTCGCACGTAAGTCTCCGAAAGCGAACTCATTAATAGGTATAAAACTCCAAAAACGTAAGATGCAAAAAGTGCGATGCAAAAAATTATAGGAGTGGCCAACATGGCGAAGGGACGAGCTAGGTGTATTCTGATAAATTCTGGAACGGTAAGTTGCCATTCCTCATGCTTGGCATGATATGCCCAATTTTTTGTCTCTAATCGAATTTTTTTGGCCATTCGAGCTTGCAAAACAGGCACGTAGCTCTCATGAATGATAAACAGAGCTGGTGCCAATACCACACCGTACACTATTGATGTGAGCCAGCATGCCCACGTCCATGTATCTCGTGTCACTGCTGTAGAAACCAGTGGAGCTATCATAACACCATTTGCTACAAAATAGGCATAGAATACTAATGCAGAGCCACGGTAAGCCGGGGAAAACATGTCGGTCAGGACTCCTCCCGAGCTAACAACGGCTGAAGAGCCAAATAATCCAGCGAAGAATCGCGTGCACAGTATAGCGGATATAGTTTTACTGGAAGCAGTTCCCAAAGTGAAAGCACCGGAAATGGCAAACGGTATCCATACGCTTGACTTTCGACCAAAGACTTCACTGAATGGTGCAAATATCAGGGGTCCAAAAGCTATACCGAGCACGTATAGAGTGGTTGGCAATGTAGCAACGGAACGAGAGACGTGAAACTTTGCCATAAGTTCTTCTGTAACGGCAGACATAATAGCACTGTTAAGCTGTACAGATAAAGTACCCAGCCCGTACAATGCCGTGTGAATTAGTTTTTTGGAGAGCGGCCAGTTGATGGGTTTTCGTGGATCAGCAGGATCGAATTCCACAATATAAGATTGAGCGATATTGGGGTCTTTAGCTTCACTAGGAAGCGGATCCTTCATATGCAATGACTCACCAGACATTGCAGAGAATGAGAATCATAGAAGCATGGGTGTACTTTTTTATCGTACTTGTTTTATATATATTGTTTCGGGCCGGTCGAAGCCGCACGGGATGGCTCATGGTCGTAAGAAAAGCTTTGAAACTTAAAGTATTCAAACATAATGTTCGGCACTACATTTAAAGAATGGCGGTTGAATATCTATGTCATTATATATGTATATATTTATGTATATTACTATACCAACTACAACGGAATGGTTAATTGCTAGAAATCTATTGGTTGCTTACAGGTTGGAAAATATCCACTCAAACCCTAACCTTCCCGGCCGAAGCCAAGTAACGGCCTTCTTTTGACTAACAAAACATATGTTATAGTATTACGGCATACGTAATGACAAATAAGGTAGTTGCATGCAGTGTGACGATATTGTTAAATATGTGTTATACGCACTGGCTATCTCAAAAAATAGTTGAACGTATTCAACAATTTCAAAGGTGACAATATTATCTCCGAATTCGGGCTAGCATTTTTTTCCCGCCCGGCTGCGATATCTGAAGTTGATATAGGAAAAGTTGAAAACACATGCAATTGATGCACAGATTTGGCCCAAATGCGCGATTTTAGAAGATTTCGACTATATATATGCATGAATTTGGCCCGGTAAAAACCCCAAATTCGTACCTACAGCTGCTCTTGATGCAGTTTACTTAAAAATACAAGCACAATGCACGTCATGGAAGCTCGCTAATGAGCATAATCAGTCTACCAGTTGCTACTGGCAAGCTTGTTGTCACCATTCACGTAGGTCCATCCTCCAAACTGCTCTTGAACACTTTCACTAAGGTAGTAGTCCTTATCGACTACAGAGTCCGTGGGTTCCTCCGACGTGAATTCTTGATCAAAATTGCTGGTATCCGTTGCGGATTCAACACTTGGTTTGTACGGAGCGGCGTACTTCTTATTCATAAGCCTTCTCCAATCAATTTGAGCAAAAAATGGATGTGCCTTGATTTCTGCTGCCCCATTCACGCCCAAACGTTTGGTCGGATCCCTATCAAGTAATCCCGTCAACAAAGAGCGCGCTTCCCTATCCATGTCATCGGGAAACCTTAACGGCTCTCGAAGGATCTTCTTATACATTTCATTTGTATCCTGGTCATAAAATGGAGGGAGTCCCGTCAACATCTCGTAAAATAAAACTCCCAGGGTCCACCAGTCTACCACCTTCGTATATCCCTTGCCTAGGAGTAGCTCTGGAGCAAGATACTCAGGAGTTCCACAAAATGTATTTGTCTTATCCTGGTTATCCATGTTAAGTTTGCATAGTCCAAAGTCGCACAAGGCTATATGCCCCGTATAATCCAGAAGAATATTCTCCGGCTTAAGATCTCGATAAATAACATTGTACTGATGCAAACATTCCAGAGCACAGAGAAGTTCTGCCGTGTAGAAACGTGACCGATTGAGGTCAAATCGGCCCTCTCGCTGCAAATGATGGAACAATTCTCCACCATTTACAAAAGCAAGCACCAAATACAGCTTCTCAACACTCTGAAAAGAAAACTTTAGAGGTACAATAAACGGATTATCAATCTGAGCGAGAACTGTTCGTTCAGCAAGTGTATGGTTCACCTCCGAGCGAGAAACTATATGCGCTTTTCTTATAGATTTTAGAGCATAAACTCTTTGGGTGTCGATTTTCCTAACCTGCATCACTTTTCCGAAAGACCCCTTTCCGACTACTTTGAGTAGGTCAAAGTCTTCGATAGCCAGATGCTTCTTCACTTTGCTTGGTTTGAACTCAATATTCAGAGTAATTGTTCCAGTTCCAGATGAAATATTGACTGTCCCATTGAACCCACGCACAGTAAGGTCTTTGTTTTCGATCCGGCAAGAACCTAGGAATACTTCTTGAAACCGCTTACGCTTGACTGTGGGACTTGTAGTGCCCGCTTTTCCATCGTCTGGCGAAGAAACGCCCCCGCTTCTCGACTTGGCGACTGAACTGCCCACTGCTGATCCACCGTTGATTCTAGATGGAGAAAAAGAAGAGCCACCAAATGACTGAGAGTCAGAATTCAGAGGGACCTTCGCGAAGATCTGGATGCTTAAAGGCTCATCTCTCGACACATCAAAGTTGGACACCTTATCAAATATAGGAGATTCGACTGATCCACCAGAAGCATCAACAATGACCTGAGTTTTATCGAATTCCAGAACAATGTAAATGGGGGGAGTTTTCTTAACAGAAGACACCACCTTTCCCGGTTGGCGATCTTGTACTGATAACGCGACTCCACTTTTGTGCCCAGATTCGCTGATGCCTGCTGAGGATGCCGAGTATTTACCCACGCTTCTGCTTTTGCCAAGATCCAGGAATGGCTGGGACCATGCATATCCGGGAGGCAGACTGAGACCAGAAGCTTTGGAGATAGCAACACTAAGCACACCTTCAGTTTCTGCAGTTGAGACAGGCACATTTGAGACAGGTTTAGGCGCGGCTACAGCTGTGGCATTGAAAGGCGGAGTTTTATCATTGATATCTTTGAGAGTTCGCGAAGCCGAGCTTTTGTTAGAGATAGATGAGTGATCACTCGTCGTCACGTCTTCGGAGCGTCGGGTCCCAGCAGTGACGGTAGGGAGATTGATGAGAGAGCCAGGAGGAGTGGTTGTCGGAGAAGAAGGAGTACTTGAAGAATTGCTTTTTGAAAAGGCCGACAGATGCGTCTCTTTGAGCTCTAGAACGGGTTAGAGAGATGATAGGAGAAGACAAAAAGGAAGCAACAGGACGGAATAGAAGGTAAAAGAGATCCGATAGGGGATTAAGACGCAAAAGACGTGATATGAAATGCACAGAAGCAATATGAAATGCGGTAAACAATACAGTCGTCCGCTTGCTCGCTGCCCCTTTTTTCCCTTATGCCCCACACCTCTTCAGGCACACAGACGTTCCGTCTTTCACATCAACTCCAGTCCGTTGCTTTCTTGAAGTACTTACTTTTAGTCAGTTTCCACGTCGACATGGCTGATTAATAAAGCCGATAGCAAGCCGATAGGAGAAGTTAGTTGGGAAGATGGCTGTAAAAGCAAGATACCAAGGGAGTACAATGAGGCGGAGGGCACAAAAGGGTATGGTTAATTTTCGGAAATTGGGTAGTTGGTTAGCCGAAGCTCATAAATATATTACAGATATGCTGTCAAATGACAGGGTCTGAAATCAAGGTTTGAGACTGCTTGGCAGGTCACGAGACTATGACGTATGTGTAGTGGCCAAAACTCGAATTAAGTCGTAAATCATCATCAATATTCACCTATGTCCAGTTTAATCTCTATTTATCAACGAGCAGGTCATCATCATCGTCCTTATTTTGCAGTCTTTTCGCCCAGTCCGGTGCGTTTTCCCCCACTTTGATGCTATTTACGTCGAAAGCTTCAATATGCAATTCTATTAACACTCGTCCTCCTCGAGTGCCAGTAAATCGGCGATATTCTTCACTGATACTGGCAAGATTCCACCGCTGTAACCGCCGAAGGCATCCTACTACAGTCCCTGTCCGATGCCGGCCCATTCCGCAGCATATTAACAGAGGGTAGTTATGCTTGTCCATGACCAGGTTCAACGCATCCGTTATACTGCTCTCCGTAAGCTGATCCCAGGGGTTGCTGACACCTGTCACAAGCCCTAGGTGATGAAATATTATATCGTGATCGTCAGTGAATGCAAGAAACTCGTCGCTGGGGTCCTCGACTGCCAGCCATATTACTGTTTTGAGCTTAAGCTCTTCAAGAAACGGAAAGTTTATCGGGCTTGGAAGCCCCGAGCGATATAAATGCCGTTCTACTAACGCGAAATTAAGTGGCGGCACCACGCGCGCAGACTTCCGAATCTTAATGATCCGTTGTTCTTGATTCTCGGTGCTCATAAGTGTTGTAGGGTGATTGATTTGAATGATTCAGATCAAGGCAGCAAATGGGCAATGGGCGACGCGCGCTATGGACAAGGGTCAGAATAGCCAAGTATAATGCCATTTGAAGTAATTGATAATACGCACTAGTTTCTCATATATTTTATACATTCCTCACAGTGGTGACGAGAATATCTAATGCTATGAAAGAGGCAAAGTTGTCACGTGACCCTCGTTAATATCTCACAGCCTGGCTTTTTCCACATCTCTGCAACAATGGCCCCTAAGAACAAAAAGCCTACCACGTCCAGTTCGACGTCGAGCGAACTGGGAAAAGTGTTTTCGACGGTATTGGATTCGTATAAACAGGAATCTACTATTAGAACGAAAATTATTGACGCGTTTCTTGTGTTTCTGGTTGCTTTAGGAGTAGCGCAGTTTGTCATCTGCCTACTAATCGGTACATTTGTAGGTGTTTTACAACAGTTTAGACTATTTCTTGCTTCACATTGCCGTCAAATATTAACTGCTTTATAGCCATTCAATGCATTCCTGGCAGGGTTCATAGCCACTGTTGGCCAGTTTGTCTTAACAGCGTCTCTACGGCTTCAGATCAACCCGAAAAATGAATTTTCACATAGCCCTGAGCGAGCCTTTGGCGACTTTGTGTTTGGATCGTTAGTGCTGCACTTTTTGGTGTATCATTTCATCAATTGAATAGAAAATAAATCAAGGTTCTAGAACATCCGCAACACTTGATTCTATGCTCCTTCAATTATGTATTACTTCTCGTTTATATACGCCGACCCTCTTACTGCTTCCTAGCTTATGACACAGCAAGACCTCTTTTTCTTAGTCCTCGTTGAATTGTCGTTTCTCGTGTGGCTCTTGCGGTGTTCCCCATCTATCACGTCACGGGACCCTGTGGCCGTAGCACTGTCCGAGGTAGTGGGCCTGTTATATTCGCGAATAGCCCGAACCAAGTCGTAAAAGCTGTTTTCGACATTTATTCTCTGCTTAGCAGACGTCTCGATAAATTTACAGCCAAATCGGTCGGCCAGGGCCTGAGCCTGCTCTATGCTCACCTGTCGTTCAGCCTCAAGATCACATTTGTTGCCAACGATAACCACGGGGAAGCTGTCCCGATCTTTGACACGAAGAATCTGCTGATAATACGCGCTAATCTCCTCAAACGAGGACAGGCTCGTGACACTATATACCAGCAGGAAGCCTTCGCCTGTCCTCATGTATTGCTCCCTCATCGCGCTATATTCCTCCTGACCAGCCGTATCTAGAACGTCTAGCATCGCCGGCTCATCATCAACTATGCATTGTTTTCGGTAACTGTCCTCAATAGTAGGGTCGTATTCGTCTACAAAATGAGACTGAATTAGCTGGATTGTCAGTGCCGATTTTCCAACACCACCACCACCAACAACCACAAGTTTATATTCGCGAGCAAAATGACTCTACAATGCAATGTTAGATCAACTGTAACCAATGGCTTATATGTTTTGTTTTCAAGCAGTCGGGCCTGCAAAAATACCGTGCACCAGCTGCAATCACGCTACTCACCATTTTGTTGTTGTTTAAGGGGAAAATTGCCGTAGTACCCAAACCGCCTAAAATGAAACCCGTTCTAATGCTCAAATCAATTCGCTAGTAAAACAACTAGATGCAATTATTTGATGCGCTGACCCATCAGGTATTATGGTTAGAGTGGTGTTTTACCAGTGATGCAGAAACATTGATTTAATTTAATTTGGCTGCTTAATTTTGCTTACTCTTTACTGTTTGGTTCATCATTAATCTCTCCATGGCCAAGCATCCGCTTGCAATTTATACTAATGCCAAGTCATTTGCTCACAATTTGTGCAAGCCCGGTTCTATTGGTGGAAAGGGAGGTGAAATATATACCCTAAAATGAGGCCAAGTGAATCCTCTTAATAATAACAATAATAATAATAGAAATGCTCTGGTTTCACGCTCGAGCCCGTTCGCGTCGTTTAAGCTTGGCCGCACAGTCTTCACAGAACCATTGTCCTTTTGGAGGTGAAGTTAGCCCTATGCATGGCAAATGGAACCATTCTCTCTTGCAATCTCGACCATCGCATCCAACCATTTCTCCATACGACACTTGCTGGCAGTAACAATACACAGGCTCTTCGTCTTTTCCACGGCTCGTTTTAACTGCAGTACGTCTCGCTGGTCCTCCGGGACGACCCCCTTGATCATCCCATTCGTCCCCAGCTTTTCGCCTCTTTGAATCATAGTCATATGCATCGTATCCTGTATTTCCCTGTGGCATTCCATAGTATACAGGGGCGCCATAGCTACTCGATGCAGGTGGCGGATATCCTGCTGCATACGCATACGCCGCATTGTCTTCATTGTAATTTTGCCCACCAGAGTAGAAATTATTCTGAGAAGCTGGACGTTTGCCCTGGCTCGACGCAGGCTTGGGTCCCGGCTTACCCCTCGGCTTAGTAACCGAAGATCCTCGGTCATCCTGCTGCTGCTGCGACTGTTGTTGGGCCGCCTTCTTGGCAGCAATGGCCTCCCGTCTGCTTTCGCTTCGAGCAGCATGGACGCTTCTTTTTGGTGTTTCTTGGGTTTCTTCAACGAAAGCAGGATGATCTGGATTTCCGTACACAATTTCTTCTGGAAATTCATGTTGCGTAATGAGATCCCAATCATATTCCAAACGTTCCATATAACGTGACATTGAGTCAGCAGCTACTCCGGCTACGTGCATCTTTTCCTCCAGACATGGCATGAGCTCTTTGAGCAAACTCCGTACCTCACTAAGCATTTCGAGCCGTCCCTGCGAAGTTTCTGGCCTGACAGGAACTTTAAGAAACTGCTTGACCAGCTTGGTCAATAGAGGAACAGCAGTGGTACATTTAGCGTCGATTTCCTTGAGTAGCGTAAAGTGACGAATAATTTCCAAAGGAATAGCTTCCAAAGCATCACCGAAATCATTAAGCCCAGGATAAATATCCGTGTATATCTCTCGAGGATAACTTGGTAAAGTCTCTATATCGTCAATTGTATCATTTGCAGCAGACACAGATCCGTTTTCTTCATCGGGGCTGTTTCTTCGGCTCTCAGTACCGGAATCAGCACCGAAGTTCATATCCTCCATTACAGCGGCTGGCCTTCTTCCACGGCCAGCACGGCGCCTACCGCCTCGTCCTACCGACCTTTTCGGAGCTTCTCTAGTCCCGGACTCACTAGCTTCAGGCATTTTTGGCAAGAGTGATGAGATTTGTCGAAGGGTTATTTCTTGTTTGGGTGAATGAGAGATAGTGTGGGATGAGGGTCATGTGACGCATATTTCTGTTCTGTCTAGATTCAACTTGTCTCGTAAAATACAAATATATTTTAAATATCTTGGATATTTGACTTTATTGCAATATATTGTTTATTGTAGATCTCCTACGATAGTACGCCTGCCTGTACTAACATATCTTCCAAAGCCCGCGTAAACTTAATGAATGATGACCCGCTACCGTTCTCGTGAATAAATATTGCGTCTGTTTTAGCTGAATGGGCTGCAACTCGACTCACATGCACACGGAAACGGCTGCTTCGAATGGATAAAATATTGCGCGAAGATACAGTTGCCCGAATCGTATTGGTAGAACTATCTTCTTCAATGTCCGTGATTCCGTACTTTTGCCAATCTTCTAGAATTTCCACTAGCATATGCCTTGTACGGGTAGGATTGAGCTGAAACGTCATTAACTTGGTGTGGGTTCCGTTTGATACTGCTCGTTGATCCTTTTTCACTGTTGGCTTAGGTGATGCAGTCTGCTGCGAGAATAGTTTCATGAACCAGCTCTGTTTCGGCTCTGAAGAATTCGTTCGCCCCGTGTTGGATGCGCTCATCGCTGAGGCATCTGGAGGAGGTGGAGCCTTCCTATTGGGTGCAATAGATAGTTTTCTCAGTAATGATGCCCCCTTACTAGATGTCCTAGTCTTGTCCTTTGTTGCCTGTAATGGTGTGTAAGTCTTGCTATCTTTTGTATATTGACTTCGAAGATTAGCTGACATTTCCTTGCCATCGTAGGTGGTCAGAATTCGGACATTATTAGAAGCGTCAAGATCACTCAATGGCTTTCGTGGAACTTTTCTCATTTGGTGAGAAGAGCTTGTTTTTTCATTCTTTTCCACACTCTGTGGCTCGTCTATTTTGATAGGCTTGGTGACCACTGGTGCGTAAACCATGAAACCAGAGTGTCCCTTCTCAACTCCTGCTGGTGTAGTAGCGTTTGCCGAAACAACTGCAGGTCTTGGCAATGACCGATGATTGTCCCTATTAGATGATGGCGTGGGAGCTGGCCGTGCCGGTTTTGGCCGTACAGGCTCTGCCTGTGTTCGCCAAACCTTGAGGTCGATTTCCTGTTCAATGGCATCAGCAAAGCGGTCTTCTTCAAATATCATAGGTAAGATATACTTCGGAGGCTCTGATACAGAACGGGCATTCGTAACAGGGGGGAGAGTGCGTTGTACCTCAACCACCTTTCTTTCAGCTTGCTTCTCTGCTGAGTCAATATGAACGGCCCGATCATCAACAATACTGTCAGTAGAATCAGTCCTGGGACCTGCAGTAATCTGAGGCTGTGACGGCTCCATGTCTCGAGCAGCCGGAGAGGTTGATTTGCGCTTGGCAGCTAGAGTTTTCTTCGTAGCAACGAACGATACCGTACGTTTATGAGTCGAAGATAAACTTCGAATAGAAGATCGAGAATTGCTTCGTGAGTGTCCGCGGGAATCAGCCCGCTGATGAAGAGACTTTTGAACCAGAGTCCGTGACGTGCTAGTTGGCAGTGTCCTTTCGGCCCTTTTAGCGGATGTATTGTGCGCAGCTACGGAAGCCGGAGGAGCGGATTGACCATGATCATGACGATATTTCAAGAGCAGTGTATAGAAAGTCTTTTCTGCGTTCGGCTCTGCTTTTAGGAGATTGGTTATCACGCGGTCACGCGGGGCCCCATGCCATAGAGTCTGGAGATTCTTGACAATCTCCATGTCGATTTCACGAGCGCTATCGAGAATCGATGCATGCGCCGTCAGAGTGACTTTATTATTATAGTATTCCCACTGACGTCGCAAAGTCGTTGGTAAAGGATATTTCGTCAGCAGAGGATGTCTGAGGATCTCTTTCATAGTGATGCGATCGTGGGGTTTGACTTTTAGCATGGAATAAATGAGATTTTTAGCTTCCACAGACAAGTATTCCGGCATGGTGAAACGACCAGCTTGGACCTTGAGAAGAAGCTTTCGAATATTATCGTCATCAAAAGGTAGGTGACCGGTCAACAGTGCAAAAAGAATGATTCCGCAAGACCAAATATCACTAGGAGCTCCATGATAACAGTGACCAGCGACAATTTCAGGACTTGCATAATGCGGTGACCCACAGGAAGTTTCCAGCATGTGGTCTGTTGTTTCTAGAGCAGCCATACCAAAATCGGCAATCTTGATATTCCGATGCTTATCTAGAAGTAAATTTTCAGGTTTAAGGTCTCGGTGACATATGTTAAAACGATGACAGTAGTCAACGCCGTGAATGATTTGACGAAAGTAATGCACGGCTTCTTTTTCGTCGAGTC
The DNA here is from genome assembly GCA_030563415.1 of Casaregolazyma lundiana. NCBI lineage: Eukaryota > Fungi > Ascomycota > Dipodascomycetes > Dipodascales > Trichomonascaceae > Casaregolazyma > Casaregolazyma lundiana. The sequence goes on from JAJMJF010000040.1 coordinate 51,993, forward strand.
TTCCTTTGCGAATCAAGTAGTCAAACAACTCGCCTCCTTCGATGTATTCTAGGACTAGGTACAATTCGCCCTTATTTTCCCATACATCATACAGAGCCATGACATTGGGGTGCTCAATGAGCTTCATGATGACGACTTCACGCTCAATTCCATAGGGAAGGCCACCTTTGGTAGCATTGGAGCCGGCCACGATGCTCTTCGGCACGATTTTGACAGCAGCCAACTGCCCAGTAGTGCTATGCTTTGCCAGTCTTACACGGCCTGAGCTACCTCGTCCGAGCGTTCTGCCTAGTCTCCAAGGACCAATATGGCTCTTGGATCGATTAGAAGTGGTGGAGCTGCTAGTCGAAGAGCGCCTGGAGTCCATTACCATTGCATGCTCTGCTGCATTACGAGCCACTAGAGCAGCAGACATGACGACCAGAAACGCCCGGGAAGAATCAATGCACGATGGCTGAGATCACAAGAGAGCGGCCGGTTAGGTAGAAATCAGTCTTTGTCCACAGTCCACAGGAATGCTTTTTTTGAGTTGGATCAAATCGGAGATTGGAATGCAGATGATAGGGGCCGGCAAAGCATGCGATCAGCAGAAGGTTGAGGGTTGCGACAAAGCTTTTTTTTTAAAAAAAGTCAAACGAAAAAAAAACCAAAATGTTTAGGCACTGTTCTGTCTGCCAAATATTTCCAAATAGTCCGGTATGCAGGGTTTTCCACTGGCAAGATTGTTTGTTTGTTTTCCGAGGCGGGTTTTGTTTTCAAAATGTGGGTTTATTTTGTTTTTGTAGCAACGCGGGAACAAAGCGAAAAGGCCTGCTGAACGCGTCGTTTTATTGCCTAAAAGGTCCAAGCACGCACAACAATGCGGATGCGCATTGCAGAGAAGATTCTAAAAACGAGAGGGGCGCAAACGTGCAAGAGGATAATAATACTGGCTAGTTTTATTGGGTAGTAATGGCCGGACTTTATGTTCTATATGATGGTTTCAGGCCTGTCAAACAGCATAACGAATTCCGTGGCTATCTGCCCCATCTATCTATGCATCTATGAATACGCGTTCGCTTAGTTCGGCAATTTCATATATTATCTTCGATATTTCTTATATTCCACTGGCATATGTTTGCGAGAGTTTGCGATACTTTATGGCAACATATGTCGCTCAAGCCGTGGCACAATATGGGCCTACGTTGCCTCCATTCCACCCGTGGCCATTTTAAGACTGAGCAAGTATTAGCCAGCAAAAAAAAGTCCGTGGCCAAACAGCCGTAGATACCGTACTGGGACGATAGACTACGTGGCTTTTTAAGCGGGCATAACAATAACATAAGGCGATGTAGCAGAAGAATGGACATAGACAGAGAGCAAACCCTAGGTTTTGTCAAGGAATTTTCACACACAGCACAGGCGGAAATTAAACAAAGATAACGAATAGGAAGAGACGAATTATTACCGTAATGGATGCCGATATCATCATTCCACAGGCAGTTTGAACGCAATAAATTCCATAGCTGGCCCACGCCGTAGGACATATGATCAAAATGCCAAATGCCATATCCGCAGAACAAATGATCAAATGCCAATGCCGTTTTCTTTTCCTTCAAGTGTTCCATTCCACATATGCTAGCTTTGTACTTGTATATTGAACGAAACAACAGGAAGTTGTTGACTGTCAAAAGATACTTGAGCTTCAATGCCCAGTGAAGCAAGAATACCACGAATCAAACCTACTGGAAACCATAAATACGGCGTGGCCTGCTTGAGTGTCTCCTGAGCTGAACTAGTGCTCATACGCTGTGCAAATTTGAAGGAATTGTCTACCAGAACATATGTTCCTCTATGGTTGGTTTTGAGATTGTCTATCTGCTTCTTGTACAATACCATCCACAGCTCCTTGCAAATGAATTTAATGACATCGAGCTGCTCTCCGAACCGGGCCCTCTCCCGGGTAAAAATCTCGCTTAGTCCATAACCCACCTTGTAGCCATAGCCTTCGATTCTGTAAAATTCTTCCGGGTCAGCCTCCAGCGGCTCTTGATTCAGACCTATATGCTCGACTAACCGGTGGACTAAAGGGACCACTTCGATTAAAAGAAGATCCAAGGACGATGCATTGACTTGCTTGGATTCCATGTGGTGAAGATGCAAAAAGTTAGAGTTGATGAGAGAGATATTGGGTTAGAACACCAAATGGGCAACAAGTATCAAAGACGAATGCTGCAAGGCTTACAGGAACGGGAATGTAATATTACAGAAACCGCATGCTAGTAAAGATGTAAACCGATACGGTACAAATTCGAGATATTTGCATAATCTATGTAATCTGTTCGGCTCGGAAAGAGCTATGAGTAGTGTACTTCTAATCTGGTCTGGAACATTAAACTTCTCCTGTTAAAATAGCATGTTTCGGACATGTTCAAATACAAAGACTCTGCATACAATACTTGTTCATATCCGATATTAGTCAGCATATTTTACATTAGCTAATGAAGTGCTTCTACTACGATACGAGATATCGAATAAGAGCAAATCGAATAAGAGCACTGATGATGGATTTCCGTTTCTGGAAACATATAGTACACTCAAAGCAATTTCAAACCTGTCTAGCCATTTGCGTATTTTTGTGCATTCTCGAATATCGGAATGAAATAGCGATAACTTCTGCGTGTTTTAATACTTGCCTTAGCCAATTGTAGTTAGCTCAATGAACTCTCTCCCGTATTCCTCTCCGTTTGAGGCTCAACCCATTTTGATCTAATCCACATGGATGGACATGACCGTCCATTCGACCAACCAGACTGGAAAAATATGACCATGAGTGAACTTTCCGAAACTTGCAGGAATTCTATGGAGTCTGGTAACGGGGACTCGGATGTTTCGCATCAGAGCACAACCGGAAACTCTCGACAAGACAGCCTGAAAAGCAGGCTAGCCTCTTCCTCGACAAGTCAGGACATTGCGAAATCCACAGAAGGTGATTCCGATTTGGTCGACGGATCATATGATGCTCAGGTTGCATCGATCGGTGCTCTTTTGGGCGGCATTTTTGCTGCTTGTGTACTTTTTGCGGTCCTCGATATTGCCGTTTTCCCACAGTTCTGGTTATTTTTGGCTGCTTTATGCCTTTTCCACTACCTCGAATTTACAGTAACTGCTCTGTTTAATAGCAAGAAACTATCTTTAAATTCTTTTCTGTTCAACAATGGGTCTGCTTATGTCTATGCAAACCTGAGTGCTGTTGCCGAAGCCCTGGTTCGCTACTACATCTTTGGAATTACTCCTAACAAGACAATTTCACTAGCAGCGGTACCAATAACGGTGCTTGGTCAGATAGTACGTTCTTACGCAATGGTCAGTGCCGGAAACAGCTTTGCACATACCATCGCCAGATGGAAACGCCCAGATCATGTCCTGGTGACGTGGGGCATTTATCGCGTCTCAAGGCACCCATCGTATTGTGGTTATTTCTACTGGGCCCTGGGACTCCAGCTTGTTCTAGGAAATTATCTTTCTTTTGTGGCTTTTACGGCTGTTCTCTGGAGCTTTTTTCAAAATAGAATTGAATTTGAGGAGAATTATCTGCTTAATTTTTTCGGAAAAGACTATTCGGATTATCGTGAAAAAGTAGGAACATATATTCCTTTTATAAGATGAACAAATGCTACCGGTTGTTCAATTATGAAAATGCAGTTTGAATACAATATACAGTCATAACCAAACGTCTGGCTGGTCTAGGCAAAGATCGTGGTCATGATATGCGGCACTGTCATTATCCAACATGAAGACTGCTCAGCTCCGAATACAGTCTTCTTGTTTTTTCTCTAATTAATCATCATCGCTCAATGTCAAATCCACCACGTCCGGAGCACTACTACCTGAACCAACTCTTATCCAACCGGGGACTCGATGAGGAGGCGGTGTAGGTGCCGAAGGACTTGATGGAAACCGATAATTCTGGCTTATGAATGGATCATGATTGGAACTTGTCAGACTGCCAGAAGATGAGGGAACCGTGGAAGATGATGCATATCTAGCCAATCCATGCGGGACAGTTCCACGAGCAGGACGAGTATCTGGAACCTGATACTGGGCACGGTTATTGCTGTTATTGTTGTTTAACAGTAAAGGGTCTAAAGAAGGAAGGTCGCCCAGGCTGCCATGCTTTGTTGCTCGTTCTGGCGTCGTACCCGGAAGTTGAGGTCGCGATCTTCGCTTCTCTAAATCGGCATTATGAGTCACAGAACCCATGGTGTTCGGAAATGGCAATTGTAGTGGAGTGTTCGCAGATTGCGGGATGTTCGCCGTAGCACCTGATGAAGCAAGGGCTATTGAAGGAAGAGATATACTGGTTGATCTTGGCAATGAGCCGATACTTGGCGATCTTTCAAACGGGCCAGTCTCAAAATTTGTCCCCCAATTAGTGCTACTGGGACTACTCGTAGAACCCAAACGATGCCTAATAGGAACTCCATTGCTCTGTTTACTGGCCGCAAATAAATTGGAATTCGAGTAACCGTTATGACTCCTCCCAGCTGTTAAACCATTTTCATCACCCATAGGTGCATTCATAGCACTAATATTTGTAGGATTCATATGAGATGTAGTGGGGCCATTGCTCTGTGTAGTCCTGGATAATAAATATGTGTTTGACCGTTGTCTCCCATTAGTCGTACTCGGCAGTTCATCTTCACCTTCGGTAGCATCTTCATCGTCGTCTGAACCAAGTGATATAACGTCGGAAAATATGCTTTTTACCTCTGACTCATGTCTTTTGATCGGCCTGTCATCGCTCTCTTCCGAACTGTCACGTCGTTTCTCGCTCGTACCTACTGTCCATTCACCGTCAGGTTGAATTTGGACTTCGTCAACATTATCAGTAGCTGGATTTTCAAGTACATTTTGCATGTACTCATCTATACGTATGTCCGCAAAGGAGATCTTCTTGTTGCACAACGGGCACATCCAAGTCGGTCCTTGTTTCTGTAAAAGAAAGTATGTTTCAAGATCAAAGCATTCCAAATGTTCACAAGTACTAGACCGAGCAGGGATCTTCATTCTAGTGTAAGATATAGGGTCCTTGAGCGACATGACAGAAGCCACAGCCACAAGATCATCGTCGTCATCGGCTGAATTTTGGCTGATAATCTTATTTTTGACGCTCTGAATAGAAAGTTTGGGCCTTTGTTGAACATCACAAATAAGAAAATTCATCGGAGTAACCTTGACGAAATATGTGGCTAGAATATAGTCATCTTGCTCCTTGGCCAAATGCACACCCAAACTCACAATTATCTGACTTGAGGGGACACACCTTTTAACAGCCGCAGATATATCTGGCGGCCTTACAGCTTCAGGTTGATTCTTGGGTGTCCGTAAACTGATAGGAACTGTAGCACCGTTGACCTGAACCTCGACATTACTAGGGAATCTGACGGCATTTTTGCGAAACTGCGTAAACTCGTCATACCTAGCACCTAAGATATAGATAGAGTACTTGCCACTGAGAAGATCCCTATGGTCTTCTGGCGAGAGCCTGAATCGCATGGCGACAATTTGGCGATCCGAACGATACGGCCTTTTCAATATCAAAGAGTCGCTTAAGGGCTTGACAATAGTGTAAAACGGCGACGCCGAGAATGCAACTTTGCTCGGCATAACAATGTCAATAGGGGCAGAAACCTGACTGGTTCTCCGTATATCGTTGACTTCTTGTTCGTACGTACGAGGCCTGAAATCAGGCACATAACCAGCGCGACCGGCCACATACATCTGCGCGAGAGAGAAGAGACGGTCAATAAGGCCCGTACTCCGTGAACGTGACAATCCACCAATATAAGTGCTCAGGCGGGTCTGAAGCTCAGCTTTTCGACCGCCCATTGGCTGGCCGGTCTCTCTTAGAAGTTCTCTAAGATGGCTAACATTGAGAGACGTATTTAGCGTTGATAGAAGCCACTAAGAAAAAAAGTTAGATAACCGAAAGAATCCAACTAGAGTTGAGTAGATAAATCATACTTACATCAACCTTATCATCTACGGTCGGCGAGGGTGCGTTCATTTCGCATAGCTAGAGGAGTGGAAGCGAGATGGAAGAATTTTGGGAGTGCATCTGCATCTTGCATTTGTTCACATCGAAAAGAATAATAGAAAAGGAACTGATTAGTAGATGGATAAGCACTATTAAAGACTTAAATATGTATATATATAGCGTACATTACGGGTAGCTACTATTGGCTTAAACTATCAACGACCTACGATAAGATACGCGATTTATCAACACCGTTGACGGATTGACAAATTTCAACTTGAATACCACTACTTACTTACATCCTCTAATTACTTCCTCCGGGCGCCACGAGCTTGCCATCTTTGACCAAAACTTGTCGGTCGATCGGTTTATCGAGCTCGTTTCGTTTGAGCTTCCAACTTTCAATAGTCCCTGTTTCTCCGTCAATCTCAAAAATACGGAACCTACGGATGAACTTGCCGTCGCCATATCCTCCTTCTCCCGCTCCTCCTCCGTAACAGAGCCACATGGGTGTTTCTCTGATTTTATCATGATAAAGGCAGTAGTCGTTTACATGGTCGTGACCAACTGATAATACCGACACTCCTATATCCCCCAAGATTCTCCTTGCTCCTGAATTCTTATGAGAGCTAGCGACGCCTTCTCCTACCTCTCCTATTAAAGGATGCCCTGGTTCCGAATACTCCACTGTTGGAATATGGAAGAACGCCATGCTTAGAGGTATATGTGAATACTCCTCTTGATCCTTCTTGACACTTCGGTATAATTTCTTTATGTATTCCAGCTGATTTTTATGAACAAAGTCATACCCGACTTTGCCTCCAACGTATCCATGAGAGTCTGCGAAGTACAGAGTCACAGCGGCATGATGTGTTTTTGGACCTTCTACGGTCAAAATGTAATTTCCAACTCCATCTATTTCTTCAGGGCCCGCGCTTGAAACTGAATATGGAAGTTCTTCGGTTATCTGCATCATTTTCGCTGTACTGATGCTACCTTCCAAATCATGGTTGCCAAATACTGTAGCAAAAGGAATCTTGCGCTCCACCACAGGAGCGAAAACCTTGAGAAGTGCAGTCACCGAATCGGGAGCAGTATCACCGAAAACCTGATCACCCGTAAATACGACAAGATCAGGTTTCTCCTGCTCAAGCAGTTTCACAAAAAAGTCCAATGTGCGCGGATCAGCCTCGCACGTGCCCTGCACAGGAGGATATGTGTCTAGACACTCTCCGACACCAGTCGAGAAATGGAAATCTGCCGCTTGCAGTATTTTAAACTTGTTATTTGAATGCATTTTGAGAATTGGCTTTTCTGGCTTGCTCTCCGTGCCATAGTAAAGAGATAACCTGGGCTTCGTTTTCACATTGCTTAAAAGATATCCATTCTTCAAAGACCAACCTAACCGAGGGTCTGCGGCATCCGGTCCAAATAGAACTTCCAGGCCTTTTACTGGACGGATCGAGCTTAGAGCTGAGCGAACAGCGAATTTGAGCCATAGGTTCGAATCCTTGCGAACCCAGCCAGCCTCTTCGAGCTGGTCTTTTGACGGAGCTTCCGATACTCCAAGATCTGCCAAAATATAGGAGGGGATTTCATCTTTTTCGCCAAGAGCAGCATCTATAACTAGCTTTGTAGCCTTATCCAGCTCTTCCTCTTTTGCAAACTGAGCATGCAGATAGCCGACCCTTCCCCAGACGGATTTCAAGTATAAGTTCTTAGGTATAGTGACCCATCCATCTTTATCACCTCCAAGGCATCCAGTTAGACCGAAGCAGGTTTTGACTTCGGCGTCCAACACGACGGAACCATGGTGATTGGCTGGATGAAGAGGATAATAAACATCATCAGGGAGAAAATTGAAATATAAATTAAAGAATCCGACCAAAAACACAAGAAGAGTAATTGCAGCAAGAAGTTTGCACAGTTGCCTTATCAGCAAACGCGATAGAGGCATAGCGGACTGAGAAGCAGTCAGTGTATTATGGATAGCTGAATGGCACGGGAATCCATATATTAGTAATACAAAATTCCGAGATATGCCGAACCGTCCTGCTAGTCTCAAATAACTGCACGGACGAGATGGAAACTTTGTGGATTTAATGGGAAGCTGTTCATGGGATCGGAGGACGAAGATAGTGGCACGTGATGCGCCGTTTACTGAAAAGTCTCCGTTGAAGACAGCAAAGTCTAGCATATAATGACCAGAGAAATGATTTCTCGGCTAAAGTATGACACGGTCAGCGTCAATTAAATATATTTATATATAAATAACAGATGAACGTATTATGTCAGAGCTGTACTATGCCAGATCTGGTAGCTAGTGACCCAATAGAACTCAACCAGCTCTGGCAGACCATTACAGCAGGATGCGTAGATTTCCGACATTATCTACAGTTTTCAGCAATGACCTTCTGTTGCAGCCGCAAAATTAAACACGCCTGCCTGACATTGCCTCATTGATTGACCATAAGTACTCAGAACACATCTGGCAGCCGCTCTATGACATATTTATGCCCTCCAACACTCATTATTGGTATACCAGGTACCTTGCGAACTCTCCTTTTCAGATCAGCATCGTTGGTTGCAACTATATAGCATTTATGCTGCATTATTCGCTGCACCAAGCAGTCATCGGCATATGTTCCTTTATGAGTGCAAGTCAACCGCTTCAGCCGAGGATCTTTAGCCATTCTTAAAGCTATTCTGAACTTGGGGCCGAGCTTCTCCAATTCGGCCATGACACAATCTGTAATAATAGGAATGCAACGAGCGTACAAAGCATCCATCATGCTCCGTACGAGATCAAGCTTCTTCTGGATGGAAAAGTTGATGAAATTGGTATCGACGAGAACCTGATATGGTGGCTTAATAGCCTCATTATGCTGAAAAAACAAGGAAGAGGAAACTTGAGGGATCTCCTTGACTAGTTCTTCATCTCTTGGTTTAGATGGTTTGGTAGCATTATCGTTTCTGATAGGGTTAAACACTAAGCAGAGAACACATAAATAAGTGCTATACTCACTTTCGAGCATCTTTTTTGCTAAGCATCAGCTTCGTCTGTGCGAACTTGCGTGTTTTTTTGGCTTTTCCCATGGTTGAAAAAAGTTTAGGTTGAAAATATTTTTTTTTTGGAGGTTTATCTCAATTTCTACACAACCAGTTTTTATGACTAACATGTACAAATAGTTGGCCCTTCTGGATCAGATCATAGATTTGTAGTATATTGTATAGAGATATAATACTTTTTGCACGTATAACTTTTTTGAGTATAATCTCGGCTTGCCATTGAAAGGAACGGCTCCTTTCACCTGATGCTGGGATACAAAGTTGACTTCAACATTCCCACACCATTCAACCAGAATCAACATGCAATTGACTGGGGTAAGCTATATTAAATCGTAAACATCTTATATATTCTAACAGACTAGTGGCGGCAGTTCAACTTCTTTGACCTGACTCCGATCAGGGATCCTTCGACACCGTTAGGTAGTTTGTTATACAGTGATCCCGAGTTGACTGCCATATGCCGAGGAAAGGTCGATGAGACAGTGTTTTTTGCTACGTCCAAAGGAGAAATCAAGGAATTCGGTAAAGACTTTACTCTGGCACGGTCGTTCCAGGCCTTTGACGATGGTTCGACAATCTTGCACTTGAAATATCTCGATGGCACTTCACTGCTACTGTCTATCGGGGTTGGCCAAGGGGCAACTTGCACCGTCAAGCTCTGGGATCTCGAGCATAAAAGCGGAGTCCCGTATTTGCATTCTACAGTCAAGGTGACAAATTCGTCAAATGTGTATCCGATGACCACGTTTGCAATATCTTCAAATTATAGCATTCTAGCTTTTGGATTCGCAGACGGAACTGTCATTCTATGTCGTGGCGATATTGTGAGGGACAGGGGATCTGTTCAAAGAGTCGTATATTCTGGAAACAGTCCAATTACCGGCCTGGAATTTTATGAGGATAGTTCCAAGGTCGTGAGCTTATTCTGTGTCTCCTTAAACATGGTCTTTACATTGGCAACCAATGGAAAAAATGGCGGCAAACCTCAGAAAGTCCTCGATACTTCCAAAGAGGGAGCTCTGGGATGTATCACCAAGGAATATGGGAAAGATGACGGTCGGCTAATCGTAGCTCGTGATGATGAAGTCCAATACTACACCATTTCTGGAAGGGGGCCGTCGTTTGTGTTTGAGATGCCAAAGAAGCTTATTTATTCATACAAACAGTATCTTGTGATGACTACAGTTGCTTCTTCCGCATCTAATTCTTCGAATAACCTAATTTATAGCGAAACAACCCGTGTGCTGATTATCGACATTGTCAGCAAACATGTTGCCTTCAATGGCCAAATTGCTCTTGGCGTTAAATACATCTTTGAACAATGGGGAGCTCTTAATATTCTTGGGAATGATGGTATACTGTACAGTTTGAAGGAAAAACCACTTCAGACCCGTCTAGATATTTTCATGTCGAGAAACCTCTATGATAGTGCTTTGAAACATGTGGAATTTCTTCATGCTGATGATGAAAACCATACTTTGTCCAACAAAATAGAGCTGGAATATGGCAATTTCTTATACTCGGAAGGTGAACTGGATGAGGCGATGAATCATTTCATTAAAGCTATTCAGCTAGGACAAACCAGTCAGGTCATTCTTAAGTATCGAGACAGCACACATCTTCCGCTATTAACTCGATATTTGGAGGCTCTTCATGAGAGTGGTATGGCAACTACGGAGCACACGACTTTGCTGTTGAATAGTTATGCTCAGTTACGATTGACTGAAAAGATGGCCGATTTTATCAATAAATCCATGGATCAGCCTTCTGCTGATATTCCAACCGCTATAAAAATATGCCGGGCAAGTGGAAATTTTCAATTGGCCAGTTCCCTTGCGAAGAAAATCAACGACACTGACTTGGTTGTCTCAATCAAACTAAGAGATCTCAAAGATTATAAAGGATGCCTAACCTATATTAAGAGCCTACAAGTCAACGATGCTTTGAGAGTTTTAATTCAGCATAGTCGGACATTACTAGACGAATTCCCTATGGAAACCACTGCTATCTTAATCAAGTTATTTACTGGTAAATTTGTACCAGTAAACGAACAGGAAGGTAGACCCACAGATACAGATTCTCAAATTACTGCTTCGACTATGACGGCTCCTGTAGTACAAAGCTACCGTGCATTTCTTAATTATATGTCCTCTAGTGGGTTTTTGAAAGACTTTAGCGAACCTGCGGCCCAGGACGAAACAGCAGAAGATGGTGCAAACGGCCATGTCGTCTCAGAACCCACCTATCAACCTCCGGGCCCGAGACTCATTTTTTCATCTTTCATTAGTCATCCTAATGAATTTGTAATTTTTTTAGAGGCTTGCATCGAATCTTATGATCAGTTCGGTGTATCCCCGAAGGTGAAAGGAGATTTGGTTAGTACGTTATTCGAGATGTACTTAAACCTTGCTAGACAATCGTCGGATCACCTAGTTTGTGAAGAATGGCAGAAAAAAGCGAAGGGATTGGTTGAACAGTTTGATGGACTGATCGATAACAATACCATATTTTTGTTATCGCACTTGCTCGGCTATCATGAAGGCGAAGTTTTAGCTCGCGAGAAAGACAAGGATTTTGAGGTGGAGCTGTTTCGATCGTGCATGGCAGCAGGCGATGTTGCCGGTGCTGTTGAAGTCTTGCATAAGTACGGGGATATAGGAGAAATGTCTAATGAGCTTTATCCTCTGGCATTGGGATTCTTTTCCTCTTCAAGCCAGAGACTTGACCAGGTTGGAAAGGTTGAGTTTAATCGAGTTCTTGACTACATAAAGCAGCATAGACTCATGTCTCCATTGCAGGTTGTTCAGCTGTTATCGGCGAATGACGTGGTTCCCCTAGGCTATATCAAAAGCTATCTGACAGAGGTGATTAAGAGTGAACGACAAGAAATTGAAAGAAACAACCAATTGACTCAGCTGTACCAAAGGGAATCGGAGACAAAGAAGAACGAGATCGAAAGCATTATTAATGATCCTGCTGTTGTACAATACACACTGTGTGCTTCATGCCGAACTCCGTTGGATCTTCCCGCGGTTCACTTTGCTTGCTCTCACAGTTACCATCAACGGTGCTTGAATTCTACGGAGCAATCAGCTGCTGGCTATGACGGAGATACCCCTCGTTGCCCCAGCTGTTTGTTAGAAACGGAAAATCTTGATGCTGTACGACATGCTCAACAAGTCCTGAGTGAAAGAAACGAACTCTTCCAGAATACTTTAGATGAGAGCCAAGCAAAATTCCGGGTCATTTCTGATTTCATCAGCCGTGGAGCACTGAGTTCTATATAAAAAAGCTCTTTTGCACAAGCATTGTACATTAGCTTCTTAGAACTTAAAATCATTATAATATGGCATTTATTATTAACATATAAAAAAAACTGGCCCAATGCCAGATCATAGCTGCAGAACCCTACATTCTATCGACTGGGGTCAATCCGAGAACTCTCATGCCAGTGTTGAGAACGATACGAGCAGAAGAATACAAAGCAAGTCGAGCCTTAGCTAGCTCTGGCTCCTGGTTTGCTACCCATATGATATCATAGCAGGATGAGACAACATGAGCCATTCTAAAAAGATATGTTATAATAGTAGAAGCTTCGGAGTTTTTTAATGCTTGAATCAGAGTATCAGGAAATTGAGCAAGAATTCGGCTCAGTTCGCCAGCGATATCTTCAGTCAGAAGATCGTAGCTCACTGACTCCAAGTTATCGACGTCGAAACCATATTCCTGGGCAGCTTTACGTTCAATTGAGCGTAGCCGGGAATGAGCATATTGCAGGTAAGGTCCAGTATCGCCTTCAAATGAAAGCATTCGAGACCAATCGAATTTGTAATTGTGTTTTCTGCCAGCAGCCATATCTTGAACCATGACAGCACTAATACCGACCAAATCTGCAATTTCTTCAGGATTTTCAACCAGAGAATATTTAGCTGCATTTTTCTTCATCACTTCATGCATTCTATCTTTTGTCTCATTGAGAATATCATCCAAAAATACCACGGTACCCTTTCGTGTACTCATCCCTTGAACCATACCGAACGAGATATGCTCAAGCTTATTGGACCATTCGTAGCCCATGAGATCCAAAACCTTGAAAAACTGTGCAACATGAAGGTCCTGCTGAGATGCAACCACGTAGATCATCTTGTGAAATTTGTATTTATCGTAACGCTCAACTGCTCCGGCGATATCTCGAGTGACGTACAAAGTAGTTCCATCAGATTTCTGAACAAGAACTTTTTCAAGCTTCTTTGAGTATTTCTTCAAATCAACCAATAGAGCACCCTTGTCTTCAGTGAGCAATCCCAATTGCCCCAATTTTTCAGTAGCCGCTTTCATATCTTCCTGTGAAACTAGCGACTCTCCAAGGTACTGGTCGTAATGAATATTTAGCCTTCCGTATATTTGTTTATACTTTTCAATTGACAAATCCCGGAATCTTTTCCAAATCTTAAGGGCATCTTCATCACCCCCTTCCATACGTTTGAAATATGCTCGTGCTTCATCGTCAGTAGAGGAAACTTCGGCCCCCGTTTCTTTTTTGGAAGCCTCTTTCTCATCAGTGATTACCTTGTTAATTTTCACATAAACCTCAAATAAGTGGTTAATGGGATCAATTTCGAGTGCTTTTTCCGAGCCGAAGCGAGAAAAACCGACTGCTAAAATTCCAAATTGTTTACCCCAGTCACCCAGATAGTTGAGACGAGTCACATCATAGCCCAGCTTCTCATACAAATTGCTGAGAAAACCACCGATAATGGTAGATCGTAAATGACCAGCATGGAACGGTTTGGCTATATTAGGAGAAGAAAATTCAATTAGAATTCGTTTGTCACGGCCTAAAGAAGAATCACCGTAATGGGCCTTCTTGGCTAATATGTCACTCAAAACCAACTTATTCGCAACCGAATTTGCAAAATGAAATTGCACGAAAACACCTTTAACCACTACTTTGCTGAATAGCGGACCTTTGCGAAACTCTGCAGCAAGTTCTTCAGCCAATTCGTTAGGCTTCTTGCCTTTCAGGCGAAGTCTAGGGATGGGAACCTTGAGATCACCGTCATTCAAAGGACCGGCGGAGCGTTCCATAGATTGAAAAGACACATCGGAAGGTACTTTAAGAATACGGGTGATTTCAGCAGAAATATAGTTTCGATATATATCGAGGGGATTCTGTTCGGGATTACTGGCCTCGTAGACACCAGAGCTCAGAGCTTCTTTCAAGCCCAGTTTATCCAAGCGAGTAGTAACAGAATCAAGTTCAGTCATTGTGAGAGGAGCAAATATCCAAGAAGGAATGACTTTTGTTGAGCGGACAGAAGAAGAAAAGTATCGACGCCAGATGGGCTTTGCAACAGGAGGAATAGACACTTGTCTAACGATACACAAACTAGAGAAAGAGACACGGCCACTTAAACAGACTTCAGAAAATGGTCGAAAGTTCATACACAGGCAGTGCAGATTTACGATGTGTTGAAGGTGTGGTGAACTGGTGGAAAAGATGACTCAAAAATTTGACGGGGCTGAAAAAGTCCACGCGAAGAGGTCTGAAAACTTAGAAGTTAGATCTGGCACTTTATTTAACTATACGAAGGCGGTTGCTTCTAAGTATACTATGTAGGACATGGCTTTTTTAAGTAGTCTTTCGAATAGTTTTTGAATCTTTGTAGCAATGACCTCGTGAAAGAACGGAGTGATGAGGTTTGAGGCACCATGAGATCAAACATTGACCAATACCTCAAAAAGAAGGCAATAACCTATATACTTTATTAAATATACAGTAGTACTGAATATGAAATATATCGAACAGACTTATTACATGACATTCCAGCAAACAAATTATAATATTCTCGCGGTGAACCCTCATAGTTGAGTTGCAATTGCCTCAAAATACCACACCGTGCAACATTCATCCCCACGCATGAGTGGCTCCATTCTGCAAAAACTAGCCGACTGGCTTGCATGGTCGCAGCTATGGATAAAAAGCCCATTCGATACCAATAGCTACTATGTAGGATTGGAATGGATGCAATGGGCGTCAGAATGGGTTGAATATGGCATCAAATGGAGCACTGGACTTAGCTATATGGAACACTTGCTCCTTCACAGTGACGGTTTGGAACGTAATGAAATTCTTTCCAGGCAGCTTGTACAGCTGTGGACACTTCCCGAGGACTTTGATACTGGAATTTCATTGGAGAATATTGAAGAGCTAACTGCTAAATTGGTTCAACACTATGGCATCAACAATGTCGAAGCCCTTGAGAGCTTGAATAAGCTTGTCACTCTACGTCAAGCCTTAAAGTTGTCTATTCTGCGAGCTAAAATCTCGGCGTCTCAGCAGGCTGTCTGGGAAGACATGCAAGTCCAAAAGAGCCTGATTGAAGCTCATAATCGAGTCTATGAAGCTCTCAATACGATCAATCCCAATTTGGCTGCCCGAGAAAACATTAAACACAAGGGGAATAGAAATTGGAAAGTTTTAGGGTTCCAAGGAGCAGATCCCGCCACCGATTTCCGCAGTATGGGGACACTGGGTGTCGGGTATCTGGCGTACCAGTGCTATGATTTTCCACGCGAGACTGCGTTAATAGCATTTGAAAGTCGCAATTTAGAATCAGAAACTGCTTGCTGGTACAGCTTTGCTCTGGCTAGTATACATTTGACGCAGCTCATGCTAGACTTGCTGCAAAGTGGCCTTCTGATGGGATATCTTGCACATAAATTAGATAGCATGGATGATCCTTCGTATTTGCCTACGACCGAAAATTCAATGCTACAAAGAACAAGCACATCTGAAGACGCTGATGGCGAGACATCAAAGCTGGAGTTAACTGTGGCTGAAATCCATCAGGAGATGCAAAGTTTTTTTCATATTCTGGTACAGAAGTTCCACCAGTCGTGGTTGCATGCAGTAGAAGAAAAGCAAATAACTTCTGTGATGCAGACAGATGCGTTTATACAGGGATTTCGTCTCACGATTGCAAACGACCTATGGAAAAGTGGGACGTTGACAGAGTAAATGCATTGAGCCATCTGTCGGTAAAATGGACTGAAGGAAATAACCAAGCTGGTAGATCTGCAGAAGGATAACTTTGGTCATCCCGCTTTCAACAAAAACTTAAAATATCACGTTAGCCTATCGTACACACTTGTGATTTACAAGCTATCAAAGATAGTCAAAATGACAGGCCACTTCAGCCGATCACCCTAATGCCATTATACGGATATGCATTTGGTTTTGAGCCGCAGGGCAATGTTTTGCTGCCGTGTTGTATCGCAGTCTGGAAAAAACCAGCATACGACAGTAACGACATTTCTCCAGAATAGTTTCAGAGAGCAATGCAAGGGCCGTCGGATCGACTAGTGAGATTATACATGAAGCATTTGTAAAATGGGACTGTGGCTCCACACGCGAGATATACGGGGAAAACATGGGCATGCACACATTAACCCTAATCGTTGGCGGCTGTTTTTTCGATCCTTGTCTAAAATCTACGCAACGCACGGATATTGATTAAAATTTCTACTCAATTTCAAGAGCAATGTATCAAAGTCTTCGGAAATGTTCTTTTATATTCGCGCTTCATGGGTGTTTTGTTGGGGAGCGGAAAATCATCGAGGGTAACGGATAAATTTTTCGATGATCCGCAGGCAAGGGTTGAACATGGCCTACCGCGTCCAACAATCCAGATTTCTGCGTCACACACAGATTTTAACCGAATTTCCCCGGGAAATCCCCATAAAATTTTCTTTGCATATAAGCTGGGGTTTTTCTTCTGTGTTTTGGTCATTTATGTTTTAAATTTTTGGAGCATAATTTCTGATCTCATTATAAGACTCACTACCGCATCCCATAATAAGCATCGGTCTTTCACATTTTGCTCTCTAACTTCTAACTCTTTCTTTTTTTTTTTCATCGTTATCGGTGAAATCTTTAATACCGTCTTTTATTTTTAGCTTCTTCCCTTTTCGGTTGGTGTGTGTGAGATTGCATTTTTATGATGAGCTCGCAGGATACCTTGTCAACAAAAGAGGGCCTGGTTAATGGCTCCGAAGTTCTGAACACACAGGGTGCCTCTGAAAATGCAAGCGCCTTGAACAGCGTGGATTCAGGAAAGCCCACAGAGAATGATACTCCAAATACTTCTAATTATATCTTGGTAAGCGTTTTATGCAGCTTTGCTGCTATGGGAGGATTCATTTTCGGCTATGACACAGGAACCATTTCAGGATACATCAATATGGCTGAATTTCAAAAGCACTTTGGTAGACTTAACAGCGACGGCGAATATTATCTTCCTAGGTCCCGTTCTTCTCTAATTGTTTCGGCTGTTCCTCTTGGAGCTGGGATAGGAGGCGTTCTTCTTAGTAGAATCGGCGATATCTGGGGGAGAAAAGGCGGCATTTTGGGCGCCAGCATTATCTACATGGTTGGTGTACTTATTCAGATTACTTCTATGGAGGCGTGGTATCAATTGTTCATTGGAAGGTTGATTGGTGGCCTTGCAATTGGAATTTTATCGGTATTGGTTCCCATGTTCCAGAGTGAAAGTGCTCCAAGAGAGATTCGAGGTGCTTTAGTCACAACGTACCAACTCATGGTGACATTGGGTATTTTCATAGGATATGTGGTTGATTATTGTACCAGTGCTCGTCCGGATACTGGGGCATACAGGATTCCCATCGGTCTGTGCTTTGCTTGGGCCCTCATCCTTGGAATCGGTATCACATTTATGCCAGAGTCTCCCAGATATTTGGTGGAAAATGATCTTATTGAGAAGGCAAAAAAGTCTATTGCGTTTTCAGTGCGTTTGGATCCTGATGATCCATATGTACATAACGAGGTTGATGAAATCGCCGCCTCCGTCAACAAGGAGAGGGAGGCTGGAGTTGCAGGCTGGAAGGAACTTTTCACTGGAAAACCAAAGATTGGATACCGATTATTTGTTGGAATTATTCTTATGTTTCTAAACCAGATGGTAGGAGCCAATTACTTTTTCTATTACGGAACAAGCATTTTCCAAGCAATCGGTATGACCAATAGCTTCGCTACTAGCATGATTTTTGGCGCCGTGAATTTTTTCTCCACCCTCGTGGCCGTTTATATCATAAGCAAGTTTGGCCGCCGAAAGGTTTTACTAGCTGGATACACAGGAATGTTTGTGTTTTTCATCATTTATGCTTCTCTTGGTGTGAAAGCGTTGTATCCTAGTGGCCAAAATTCCAGTGCCAAGCCCGGAGAGAATAACTCCAATACAAGCGTTGGACAGGGAATGATTGCAGTGACATGCTTTTATATCTTTTGCTTTGCCGTTAGCATTGGACCATTGGCTTATGTGGTTGTTTCGGAGCTGTTTCCAACTAGGATCCGATCAAAAGGTATTGGACTGGCCACTTCTGTTAATTGGACATGGAATTTTTTGATCACTTTCTTCACGCAATACATTACAGGGGCCATTGGGTTCAACTACGGTTGGATTTTCAGTGCTTTTTGCGCGTTTGGGGCCTTTTTTGAGTACTTTTGCGTCCCCGAGACAAAAGATCTCTCGTTGGAGCAAATTGATGAAATGTTCGCGTCTTCAGTCAAGCCATGGGAGTCGGCACATTGGGTGCCTACCAGTCATGTCCAGCCGTCATACTCAAAGCCAGAAACAGCCGTCACTGAGCATGTTCAAACTGTAGATCTACCAACTACAGTATAGGCTGCTAATACACTGCGGTCGGCAAAGCTTACTGGGGACAATATTTGCAGCTTATATAGCAAAATATTTAACGAATCAAATAAATCAAGCTTTAAGCCGCCATTCGATGTTGCGCTCTTAAAGGCACCATGTGGGATATTTAACGAGGCCCTAAAATGAGATGAACAACCAGAAGGCAATGGATATCAGGATTTTCCTATATTACCATATACCGATTTCTTCATCAATTATCTAATAAAGTGTATGCCGAGCTACTTTTCTGTACGTGGCCTAGCTATATTTCCCCGGTGCTAATTTCGCAACTCCGACATTTGAACCTTTTTTTGGCCCGGCTTTCAACACCGTTCCGCTCCTTGCCAACTTACACACCACTGTAACTCAGCACTGGCTGTAGGTCTCTTTCGCCACTGCGGCCAATCAGAATGACATCCAAGGATGCTCATGTGATTACTGGCATTCTTCTGGCAATTGCGGGCAATGTTCTCATCAGCATTGCTCTCAACACGCAGAGATTAGCTCATAAAAGATTGCGCGAGGAAGCTCCACAGCATTCACAGACAGCCGATGCCAATTATGTGAATGACGGATTATGGCTCCTGGGTCTGGCAATAATGACAGTTGGAGAAATTGGCAATTTCCTGGCTTATGGATTTGCTCCTGCCTCGGTGGTTTCTCCCCTCGGTGTATTTGCCTTGGTCTCTAATTGCATCATCGGGCCCATATTTTTCCACGAAACGATCGAGCCAAAAACTGCTTCCGGTATTTTGACTGTCATAATAGGCATCTTGTTCATAGTTTTGAGTGCTCAAGGTTCGCAATTTGGCCAGCCAACTAACGGTCCTCTGGAATTCATATTGGGCATTCTCAACAAGTCCTCATTCCATTTGTATGCTGTAATATCAGTATGCTTGATTGTAGCTCTTGCTATTTATACGAGGTCCCTGAAAGTAGCCAGTCCGAGATATATGGTGACAAACATTGGCTTGGTTGCTCTTTTTGGTGCGTATACGGCTCTGTCAACCAAATGCCTCTCACAGCTCATCACTGCTGGGCTTTGGCAAGCTGTCGAAGAACCAGTCAGTTACTTTTTAGCTGTGGTATTGGTTGTAACGGCAGTTCTACAAGTGTTCTTCCTTAATAGAGCTCTCAAACAGTTCAATGCCTCTTTGGTAATACCTGTACATTTCGTTCTATTCACTCTATCTGTGATAGTTGCTAGCGCGATAATATTTGGAGATTTCGATGATCGGAGCTTCGATCAAATTTTTGCATTTTTCGCCGGCTGCTTATTGACTTTTGCTGGCGTTTGGGTCATATCTTCTCAGCAGCCTCCAGAACCACATGTAACAGAATCACTATTATCTCACGATAATGATCAAAGACAAATACCAAGTGTATATACGAGTGAAGCTAGTGGAGACTTGATCCGCGATACTGGTGCTGTACCTCGGCGATTCACGGCCGCTCGGCTAGAGCCGCCATCATTGGCTTTCTTGAATGCCAACATTTATTCCCATACGAACTCCTCCGTGTCATCTTTAAATGGCAGTATAGATGAGGAGGAAGGGGTGGGATACTAAAATCAGCGGTGAATTGTCGTTGCTGCCATTAAATGAGCCAATTTGCATTATATTACAGCATTATAAATATCTAAAAAAGGACTGTACTTTCAACAGAATGAGCCGGAATCAATTTGCTTTTTTTGTGCATTCATGTGATTTCGACTGAAATCTCGTTATCAGATTATGAACTCTTGTAATCTCGACGGATTCTTGAGACGTATCTCAACTATCTTGACTATATTTCTTATCAGGTGCTGCAGAGCTACCCTTAGAGTTCTGAAAATACCATAACTACTTGTGGAAGTCTAATTGAAGATCAATTGACCTCAATTGACCTCAATTGGCTTCGGTTGGCTTCGGTTGGCCCATAATTCCTTAAGTTAGCTGTGCGACCAACAGGAAATCAGAAACTTTCTTGGAACGCTGGAAAAACGCCTGAAGATTTACGTAAACTACAATTACTATGGAAACATTCACCCTATACAATAGAGCAGACCATAGATCAGGTGCCTGTAGTTTTGCTCGAAATTGGTCATCGGTTCCCCTTTCAACTCCTTCCCAATTAATCTTATTATCCGTCCGGCTATCCCACCAGCAAACCTCGAGAAATCTTAGGCTCTTACCCACAATATATCTGTAGGCCTATGTCTGCTTCTGCAAGCGGTAAACGTGGGTTTCTGCCACCTCCAAAAGCCGTTTCACCGTTGTCAACTGAATTTTCTCCTGACACAGGCGGGATGAGAGCAAGATCGGGCCAGAGCCAGGCCCCTGGAGAGAACTCAGGAATATCAGACGGAGTAAAAGCCAGAGATGACAGCAGGCTGAGAAAGCACGAAAAAGGTGAGAAAGTGTCGGCGTGGGATAATAATCGAGTCAAGCAGTGGCTCGATTCTATCAACTGCGGGACGTATTCAAAGCTTTTTGACGAGCATGATATCAATGGAGAAGTTCTTCTAGAGGCAGAAGACTCAGATTTAACAGATATAGGCGTTAAAAAGGTCGGGGATCGTATAAGGATTAGTAGAGCTATTAAGAGTTTGAGAACAGCTGAACTAAACTCATACTCGCAACGCTCTTCGCTAGTTGATCTCAATAAATTGGTTCAATCGCCATTTGGACCAGTTGACAGATGGAGCAAGCAGCCGTCGGAAATGGTCGGTGAAAGCAGAGGTTATATCAAGGAACTATTATCGATGGATGTTGTGAAGAAGAACGCGGTCAAGTTTATTCAAACTAACGGACAAACTAAAACGGTTCATGTCGGCGACTGTCGAACTGCATTAGATGTTATGACTCGAGCTTTGAAGAAAATGGATCTATCAGAAGTCGATGGTACCAATTACAATGTATTTGTCGCGGACTCAGATCATGGAACGAGTTCCCACAAACTATCGGACGTTGAACTTGTAGCAGTTTGCCGATCGCCAGATAAACTCGAGCGAAAGCGACTTATGTTGTGTCCGACTGGAGCAACTCCTACATTGAAACAAATAGCAAAATCACAGCAGATTCAGCGGGACTTCGTCGGTGATTCTGACTACCAATCACAGAGGAATGCTTCTTCCGATGGCAGTACGATTGATTTATCTCGCTTCGAGCCGTCGAAAACCAGCTCACGTCCTCCCGCTCCTCTTAGAGGAACGTCCTTCTCTCGCAGACTAAGTTCGCATGATAGCCAAGATCTGGGAATGAAAAGGCCACCCACGGAGCTGATTTCTTCGAATTTACCGGAATATTTCCCGGACACGACTCCACAGGTACTTCAAGAAACTTTACGGCAATCCAGACGCTTTTCAAGACGTGTTTCCCGACTTTCGCGCATTTCTTCCCGAATGTCAACTGCCTCTAGCATATTCGCTGGCACGGACATCGACGAAGAAGTTCCTCCGGTGCCTCCGTTGCCTAGCAATATTGGGTCTTCGGATACTATATCATCTCGAGAAGAGTCAACAATGACGAATATATCTCGAAATAGCACGCTGATTTCAGCTATTGCCCGAAGGATATCTCGCATTGGTGACAAGGGTGTCTCGTTGTCATCATCCGCTCAGACACCACTTCCTTCTGCAACAGACGAGGAAGACGATGCTGAAGACGAAAACCTTACTGAGCTTTTAGAAACTATCAGACGAGAAGAAACATGCCCTACTAAATGGATAAAAGGCAGTCTGATCGGATCAGGATCGTTTGGTCAGGTTTACTTGGGGATGAATGGGACTACCGGGGAATTGATGGCCATAAAGCAGGTAGAACTTCCTTCTATTGCACTTAAAGGAGGAGGGGATGAATCTCGAACAAGGGCGATGATTGACGCGTTGCATAGGGAGATGAATCTTCTCAAGATGTTGCATCATCCACATATCGTTCAATACTTTGGTTCGAGCAGCGATAAAACACATCTCAACATATTTCTCGAATATGTACCTGGAGGAAGTGTGTCAAGCATGCTTGCAAATTATGGTGCATTTGATGAGCATTTGGTTGCTACTTTTGTGAGACAAATCCTGAGTGGCTTGGATTATCTTCATAAGCAAAATATCATCCATCGAGATATCAAAGGAGCAAATGTACTTGTGGACAGCAAGGGAGCTGTAAAGATATCCGATTTCGGTATTTCCAAAAAAATAGAGGCCGAGTTCTTGACCTCTAATCGAGTTTCTATTCAGGGATCAGTATTCTGGATGGCACCGGAGGTGGTTAAACAGACTTCTTACACTTCAAAAGCAGACGTCTGGTCAGTAGGCTGTTTGGTAGTAGAAATGCTTACAGGATCACACCCGTTTCCCGAGTTTAGTCAGATGCAGGCCATTTTTCGACTAGGAAATTCGGGGCGGCCAACTATTTCGGAAGACTTTTCACCAGAAGTGAGAAATTTCCTCGATCAAACATTTGAACCTGATTACAAAAAACGCCCAACAGCTGAGGAGTTGTTGCAGCACAAGTTCTTGGCCTTAAAAGAGTAGAAGACTGCTTCAGTAACCAAGAAAAATAGATAAGAAACGACGATGGAATGCTAACTGGACGTATCCTGGCCACTCGGATTATCTAGCTCCTCAACTTCTGTGTTTTGCGGTTCAGAATTTTCATCAAATATGCCCAGTTCGCTCAATAGCGACTGTTTATCTAACTCCAAAAACTTTGCCAGTGCGCCATTCAGAGAGACATTATACTGCTGCTCACATGTACGGTCATTAGCATATATAAGAGTCACTTCTTGCCATTTGTATAAATATGAGCCTCTTTTGGCCCATGAAAGAACCTCTTCTTCATCAATGGTAGAAGCACTAGGGGGACCCTGTTCTTCCTGGGTGACTTTCCACCAAGTGCCTTCGTCTTTCCCAGTATTAAGATCTATCAACATACCATCAGCATCCAAATCATTTCTAGCATAAAAACAGTACTCAGTAGGACTGATAATAACTCCCTGTAGTCGATACGGAGCCATTTCAGGCTGCTTTTCTTCAGCAAAGTATTCAGAAAATGCATTGTTGTCGATGGGGCCGTGAAATAAACTTTTCATATCCTTGGACATATTCTTAAGACGTTCGATTTCCGCCAATGTCTCATTTCGTCTCTCTTCGTAGTTGGAGCGGATGTTAGAAATGTCACGAAGAGCGCTCTGCAGAAGTATGCCGGAGCTATTAGGCTGGGTACTTTCAGAAGATGCATCGAGATTAGGCTTGCTGCCGTCACTAGCCCCAGAATCATCATCGCCTTTGTTATTTTCACCAGCTTGCTTCAGATGTAGAGCCACATTATCCAATATCTTTGCACCATCACAACCATTGAAAAGACTAAACCGCTCTAGTTCTTTTGTAAGAGTCTGAGCATTCCTTCGAGCAGCAGTTCGGCGCTCAAAAATGTCGCGAACATAACCGACAAGCGCCCGAGAGTATCTATCGGGGTACCAGACCAAAGGGATATCTATTCCGGCTCCGCTCTCCCCATCATCTCTTTTAATGGTCAGATGAAGAATATCAGCAATATTAAACAAATAGTTGCCTGGCATAGAAGGAGATGGCCATACCATTTCATCAATAAGATCATACAAATTATCAGCCATCGCAATCGTAGCGTCGCAAAGCAAACAGTTAAACTGTTCAGGCGTATCATCACCTCCCTCGCCATCTTCTACATGTACATGAGTAGTAAACACCTCTGCCAGCTCGCTTGATCTACCCCAAATTTGAACAAGAGATGTGAAAAAATGCGAAAGTACAGAACCATCGTCAACCGACCCCGCAAGTTGCTCCGAGAGTGATTGTGGAGCTCCTTTTTGGACGAGGTTGGTCAGATCAGCATATGGACGCAAGGATTGGCCATCCAAAAACGCAACTAAACGTTGTAGCTCAACAGCCAATCTCGGAAGCGTATTATCGGAGATGGCATCGCTGTCCAACGAAATGCCTCTTCCTCTCCACCAATCAGGATCGAAGCCGTAATTCTCAACGAGTTCCTTGCCATTCATTAGCAATGCCTTTCTGGCCAAAGGAATCTTATGAAGTATCATTAGTAACGGTGCAATATAAGGAGCTTCCAATGAAGATATTAGAAGAGCAGGGCATCCAGGTTGCCTCTTCTCCACAGGTTCCACAGATTCCTCAAGTGCTATGGGTCCCCACTCATTAGAATTGTAGAATCCGCTCTCAGCGGCCTGAGCAGGGGGCAATTGCGGTCCTATCGTATTGGAACCGAGTGGAACCAATGCATTTTCAGCAGAAGGCTCCGCAGATCCAATGACAGGAGAGCTGTTGAAGATGTATTCAACGGCTCGTGAGACCTCATTGTTGGACTGCTTCAAAGCGAACAAAGCTTCGTCGCGCGAGAATCCCATGTCAATTATACTCCTTATAGCTTCCTCACTGGGCCCATTGTCAGTATTTACATTCCGTAATGCATCTGACAATGCGTTGCCATCAACCGCATCATAAGGGTTGGACATGTTCGAAGTGGGATTGATTCAAAATGTCTTGCGAACGAAGACATGAATGTTTACCCTAGAGCCAACAGAGCCATATGGGGTTCGGAGTAGAAACCACAGGATGCAAACGATGTAGAATGGAATGCTAATGCGGAATATATGTTTTTCAGTGCTTATTTCTTTGTCTATCGGCAGATATTCGCCAATCAAAAATTTTCGGCGATTTTCTTTATAAGCCCTACTAACTACAGATCGCCTAGAAATTCGCCATTTTAATATAGTGGTTAGTATGCTTCGTTGTGGCCGAAGAAACCCTGGTTCGATTCCAGGAAATGGCAATTTTTTTTGGTGATATCTAGTACAATTGCACCTCCATTAGCGTTAAATATATATAGTATCAAAAAAGTATCCACATTAGTCTAGCTCTCTTCATTGTCAATGTGTTGCTTCACATGTGAATCTTTCTGTTCTTTGTCTTGCTCCGTTGATTCTGGTTTCGCAACTTCAGCACTGGGCCTTTTATCGGTTCTTAAAAGCCCCGCCTGATGGCCCCCACGATGGTGAGCATGAGGCAAAGAAGGGAATTTGTCTGTAGTATGTTGTTTAGCGGAGAGACGGAGCTCAGGATGGTCTCTTTGGTCACTCATAATATTTAGTGGAAGTGCTGAGCAAAGTGCACAAACCAAAAGATATGAGCAGAAGAGATGGCGTAAAAACATATCGAAAAGGAAAAGACAGAATCAAAGGTCAAAACGCCGAAAGATAGGAGTCGTATTCTGATTAAAGCTGATATTTATATGCTTGTGGACAATTATGGGACAACGGCTGTATAAATTATGGAGTACAGCTGTGCAATATAAGCTTTGAGTTACTGCACCGAGCCGACTACTGTGTACAGCCAGTTGATTCGAACCTATTCAACAGCAAAACATAGTAAAAAGACACATCTGCATTATTCATGAATAGCATTGTACAAACTCTTTTAGAAGATAAATACATGATTACAACTACGCGGGACTTCTATTTACATCGGCGTGCTAGTCAAAGTGCCATAGTGACATCATGCGAACTCCTCCCAAAATCCCTAACTTCGACACTATTATGAGCGACCCTCCACGACGGACCTCGCGCCGTTTGGCGGAGATTGCCGCTCAAAATAAACCGGAAGAACCTGAAAAACCAAAAAGAGCTTCTAGAAAAGAAGCACTGGCAAGGAGACAGGCTGAGCTGGATAAACCGTCTCATATTAATCGCCCTCACACCTCAAACGAAGACGGACATGCCAATCCATTTCCATATATGGTGGTCGATAACGTTCCATTGACTTTCGAGGAGCCCGATTATGATGATATGGAGGCTACAGACCGGAAACTCTCGTTGCTAGAGAGCGGGTCGCTGTTTTATTCTCTTCAGAAGTCAAGAAATACTTGGTTACAAGGCGACATGTTTGAAAAATACTGGATAAGGCCTCCTCGAGGTAAGAAGAATGCTACTCCTGTGGATCTCGATGCTCCAGGAAATGCTGGAGGTGCGCACGCTCGGGATAAGATGGCCAGACTACACGAATGTTTCATGGTGATTGGCCCACATGTTTTTGAAGTTAGGCTTTTCACTGCAAAAGATGAATCTTCGGACACGGAAAGTGATGAAGAAGATGAATCTGAGGATAGGTCTGAGTCTGGTGAAAACGGCAGCGAAACAAGTACGAACGAATCTGGTCCGGAGTCGGCTCCTGAAATTCCAAAAATCATCCTAAGGACGCCTCAAGAAGTTCAAGCTAAAAAGCTACAACTAATGAACAATGCTGAAGCTACTGATCTTATGATGAAACTGGCTACTCGCCCTGAAACGGCTACAGATGAAGATAAGGCTCGATTTGCTCGATTTTTGGACGAGGCCAATTTAGTGCCTTTACCTCCAAACTACGTGTATGATCCACGTGCTCCTCGGCCAGTTGGAAGACCAGCAAAAGTCGTGCCATCTACACCAGTTCCAAAAAAGTATACACAGAAAATTATCACTGTGTTTGAGTTCAAAGAGAACCCTGCACGACGGTTTATTATACCCAAAGATAGCGTCATAGAGGGACTTCCAACAGGAGAATTGTTGATTTCCATTCTACTTGCAGAGGTCTCAAAGACGAAAGAATCGTCGAAATTCAAGCCGCGCAAGAAAAGTATGCAGGGTATTGAAGAAGCAGCTGAACGGAGTGCAGGTGTCATTTATACGCCTATCACTATAATCCTTGCTGGCTTGCCACGTCGAGTTATGCTGACAATCGAAAGATCAGTGAATCGTTATAAAACAGCCATTAAGCATATGAACAAGATAATTGAAGAAGGAAAACAAGCGGATGATTACCATGTGTGGTATCATATTGATGAAAATGACGAGCAGTTACAAGAGACGCTAGAAAGGCCGCCAACCCCACCACCGAACTTGGTATTTCCCAGCAAAAGGCATTATAAGCCACGCAAGAAGAATGCTGATGGAGAAGAGGAGGAAAGTGCGTATAAAAGAAGGAAAAGGAAGAAGCTGGAAGAAGAAGCTAGGAGATTGGCAGAAGAAGAGGCCAAAAGGGCAGCTGAGGGAGCACCCACAGACAGTCAGGCTACCGACGGCAAATCTAATGGTGACAATTCTGTCCAACAACAAGGAGGAAATCAGCTTGGTAATTCTGGAAAAGAAAACTCTGTCGTTGAAAAAGGTAGTGAGAATGTTCAACCGGAATAACTAGGTTTGACGCATCACTGAATACTCCAAAAAGAAAATTTACTGATCTGCATACAATCTTTTCATTTTTCAAAATCACGTTCAGGCTTAGATCACTTATCGTGTTGCTTCTTTTTTTTTAGATCACGTGCTTCTGTCACCGGTGTTGCACAATTTTTCCGGCAAGCACGCAAGATCTCGGCTTCGTATCGCCGAAAAAAAAATCGTACTATAAAGACATGGACTTGCCAAGCATTTGAACTGCTTCAGATAATGGCAGCCTTAGATCCGAATGTGCCCGCTGTTGCGGAGGTCAAAGCTGATCCTGAAATCAAACAGTCTTCAGACAGTGACAGCTTTCGCAGCGAAGATGATCGAGCTCTACGACTCCTAAAACATGCACAGGACCTAGGGATTGAGCATGTAAGTTTAGAAGACCAAGGAAAGCTTGTGCGAAAAATTGATTTGCATATAATGCCCTTAATATGCATTGTCTACTTTTTGCAATATTTGGATAAGATTTCTATATCGTATGGATCTGTTACGGGAATGCTCGAATCTACTCATCTACACGGAAACCAATTCCAATGGGTCTCGTCTATGTTTTTCTTTGGACAGCTTGCTTTTGAGTTCCCTACAATACGTCTCTTGCAACTATTTCCCTTGGCTAAGTATGTCAGTTTTTGGGTCATTGCCTGGGGCGGCATTTTGGCTTGCTTAGCTGCATGTGGTTCTTTTGCGGGACTGATGGTCTGCAGGACCTTCTTAGGTGTTGCAGAAGCAGCCATTGTACCTGCATGGGTCCTTTTCACTTCTCAATGGTATCGTAAAGAGGAGCAGGCTTTCCGAGTTGGAATATGGTTTTCAATGTGCGGTTTCGCTCAAATGTTCGGTGGCTACGTCGCTTACGGAGTTGCTACTCACGTCGGAGCCGATCCGGATGCATCTCTGAAGGGCTGGCAGATTATTTATCTGTTCTTGGGTCTTTTAACCGTCGTTATTGGAGTACTGTTTTTATTTTGTCTTCCTGACTCACCAGATAAAGCCACATTCCTGACAGAGAAAGAAAAGATTGCTCACATTGAACGTATCCGGGAGAACGAGCAAGGCATTGGTAGCAGGGCATTTAAGAAGGAGCAATGCATCGAAGCCTTGAAGGATGTAAATACTTGGCTTTATGCATTCTGGGTATTCGCTGCCAACATTCCTAATTCTATAGCCACCTCATTTGGTAATATTTTGGTAACAAGTATGGGGTATTCCAAGACGCGTTCTTTGCTCCTTGTTACGCCTTTGGGTGCAGTTGAAGTAGTTGCGTTGATTGGGCTGACTTACTTGGGCATGAAAACCAATGAGCGACTTGTCTTTTGCATTCTGGGCCACCTTCCTGGAATTGCAGGAGCTATTATGATGGCAGCATCATCAAAGGCAGTTGCGTTGGTTGGTTATTATCTGACGGGTGCAATTCCTCTTGGATGGACTGTTACGCTTGGACTGATGAGCACTAATGTTGCTGGGTCAACTAAAAAGGTGACGGTAACCTGTATCAATACCATGGCATATACGGTGGCTAACATCATTTCACCCCAAACCTTTCAGAACCATGATGCTCCTGATTATATGCCCGCAAAGATATCTATCTGCATATTGTACTTTTTGTGCACAGTTGATCTAATCATAATGCGTCAGTTAGCCATCAGGGAAAACAAAAGGCGTGACAGAATAAAAGAAGCTCAAGGTGATGCTTATGTCTCTGAAGAATTCCACGAGTTCAGGGATTTAACTGATAGACAGAATTTGGAATTCAGATACTCTTACTAGAAGTATATTTAACAGGAATTTGAATGAGTCGCATGCCTCGAATATGCAGAAAACATTCTTTAGGACGTATAGTGAAAAAAAATTATGAAGAATACCTATATATCTCTGCCATATGTTTTGTGCATTCATTTCGAGTTAGGGGTCAGAAAATTGACCGAATGCATTTCTGCGTTAATAATTAACCAATTTTCAAATTAAGAAACAGTATACCTAACAATTAAATATATTCCAGCTAAACTGCATTTTCTTCGATTTAGATTTATCAACCTGTATCTACACTTTACAGGTATTTTAATTACATTCCAGCCGAGATCTATTCGCCTTTCTCCGTCTCCCAACTATCTTGCGTCAGATCACAACTCGGAGCACTGGTTAGCACTGGTCACCAATGAGCATGGAAATGAGCCAACTGGATTTTTTCCAAAGTCGTATGGCTTATGAGGGGGTTGTAGAGCATGCAGAGGATACGTCGACCCTTAACGGGCTCGAGGTTGTCTTTGAGGTAATGAGACAAGTTGTGGTCCACCCGGATATCTGGATAAGACTAATTGACCTACTACGCATGCAATCAGCGTCTAATGAATTTCGTTATAGCTTAATTGTGCATTCATATGAACATGGCTTACTTAAACCAATACGTGACGATGGTACAGGAACAAATATCGACTGCCAGGCACCAACTGAAGTATCCACAACATTGGTTAGCAGCAGCAACGGCCAATATATGAGAAACCATCTTCTATGGGCATGTGAACCGAAATGTGTCAATCAAATATGCAAGTATCTCACCATGGTTTGTGGGGCAAAGGACACCGAAGCGGCCATATCTTCTCGTGAACTACAGGATAATCTTAAGCTGGAAAACGCTGTAGGACATTTGCAACGTGCACCGATACGTACAACTGCGAAATTTTCGGACTGTTTGGAGGATGCCTCGCCTGTTCGGCAAGTGATGGGCGTTTACTCTGACTCACTGTCAACTGATTCAGCTATGTTTCAAAGGGTTTTGCCAGATTGGACATCACGAAATAGTGAGCCATATAATGCACTCTCCAGCGCGCCTCTGCACGATTCAGGCTCAGGATCTAGCCGTGGTGGCTCCAGAGGAACTAATTCAGGGATGCGATTTACCCGAAGTCACAGAATTAATTCAGGTAACAATAGTGGAGGAAATTTTAGTGGAGCATCAACTGGCGGAGACGGTGCAGATGGAGCGGGAGATGGAGGCGAAGATGATGAATCTAGGCGTCGCTTATTATCTTCTCACTATAATGAGTCTCCGTCGGAGGAAGAGGATAACGCTGCAAATGATTATGACGAGGACGACGATAGTGATTACGTGGAAGGCATGGAAGAAGATTCTTTTGAAATTGCAGCAGGAGGAGATGATGAAGATGATGAAGAAGAATTCGACATGTCTCGAGAGATAGATTCTTTAGTCCAGGAGCTGACGGAAGACGCAACAAGATTCAGTCATCCTCACGGAGATAATCGTCCAATGAATATCAGCGAGGATTTGAGGCGAGAACTACGAGAATTTTTGGAAACAGCCTTCGTGGAAAGAGCGCCTGCCGGACGCCGGTTAACGCACGCAGCAGCGGCTGAGCGGTATCGTAACTTTTTTCTGGCAATCACTCAACTAAGAGAAGGTGCGGATGCTACTGAAGTTGTGATAGACCAAATAATTGACGACGGTGACGGTGCGGCATTGTCTGATTCCGAAATGGATAGCGACTACAATGAGGATGAGTATGACCGAAGATCAGGTGATGAGGAATTCGTATCTTCTCATCCTGACCATGATGAGTTAGAACCTGACGAAGGAATCGAGGAAGAGCGAGAGAATTGGAATTACTCGAGATTGCTGAAGGGGAAAAAGTATGCTCCAGGTGGCCATCAAGTTGCTCTTGAGGCGCTGCCCAATCCTTCGATGCAGAGCAAGATTCATTCTGGGTCCTTTGGCAAGCAAACCGCTAACTTGGTGTCGTTTGACAACATGTTTCATCCAGGTTCCACCGTGGATCATCTTCTTCAACGTCAGCTGGGTAGCATTGGTGGTCGACTTCCAGACCGTACAGAAATTTTACAAAGATTTCTGCCTGAGAATCCAGGGCATGTTGTTTTGCACTATCCTGTCGCGCCCGCTTATGGAGGTGGGTTTTCGTATGACGGGAATCTTTTTTATTTATATACGCAGGATTTCACCATTAGAGTCTTTGATACTCAAGATCCTGATCGTCTTGTTCAGAAGTATATTATTCATCGAGGAAATGACGATTATGTCGGGCGATGGACAATTTCAGATGTTAGTCTGAGCCGTGATAATAGGGTATTAGTTGATTCTTCTCTAACGTCCAGCATTTCTGTTACCAAATTCTCAGACGGATGGACTAGTGGAGACACAACTTCTCATACAACAATTGCAAACCTTGCGCCGTCTCGTGTTACAGTACGCTCGTATGGACAAGCTATATTTTCGGTGGAGTTGAACGCTGCTGGTACACATGTTTTGGCTGGTGGTGCTAATGCCGAAAGCAGGGTCACTTATTATGACATTGAACGCAAGACTGCTGTCCGAATTGGAAAACCTCACAAGAATGAGGTCAACTCAGTGAAATTCTTAAATGGAAATGAAAATCTGTGTGTCAGCGGAAGTGACGATGGAATTGTACGTCTATGGGACCTCCGTGAGACGGGCCCTCAGGATCTCAGCCAACAAGTGTATGTTGGACACACGGAAGGTATCACGTCAGTTGATGCAAGTTCGGATGGAAATTACATAATTTCCAATTCCAAAGATCAAAGTATGAAGTTGTGGGATGTTCGATATCCTTCTGATGAGAAGGATACAGCAACGACGAGAAAAATTATGACCGGGTTCGATTATCGAACTTCCTCGTACCCCGGACCTGCTGCTGGACCGCGACATGTTAAGGATAAGAGTATAATGACTTACAGGGGACATTCTGTGCTTTACACAATGATAAGATGCGGGTTTTCTCCTCAACATACAACGGGAGAAAAATTCCTTTACTCAGGTTCCGCTTCTGGACAGGTTATGATATGGAAACTAAGTGGTGAACTAGTACGGGTTCTTGGCAGTAACGAGGCTTTGGCGAGGCATGATGAAGTAAATGGATTATTTCCTGCAAGTACAGCGGTTGATGTTGATTTGAACGAGACTGAAGATGATGACTACCATCACGGACCGCGCAGGATCAAAATTGTAAGGGAATCGTCCTGGCACCCATACTCACCTCATATTTATGCCCCTTCAATGGGAGGTATTCATGGAAACGTTGACGACGGATTCTTGACATCATTTTCGTTTAACCGACCCATATCTCATCACCCTAATGACCGCCATCGTGAATTCGACTATAATTATAGCGTTCCCGATCCGCAACTAAGAACGTTGAACAGTTACTATGAGAACGCATCTGACTAATAAAGCCGTCAAAAGTATGATATATAATTCC
Source organism: Casaregolazyma lundiana (assembly GCA_030563415.1). Lineage (NCBI taxonomy): Eukaryota > Fungi > Ascomycota > Dipodascomycetes > Dipodascales > Trichomonascaceae > Casaregolazyma > Casaregolazyma lundiana. Next base: position 85,280 of record JAJMJF010000040.1, read on the forward strand.
GAGCCACTCTCTATATAGAAAGAAGATTTTATTTATGGGCAATGTTTGCCGTATTTTCAGATATCACCTCTCTGGTGGCCTGCGAGGATGTTGATAAGAAATAGCCTTTTTAGGAAATTCGCTCCCATTGCAACCTCCACAAATGTGCTACCTTCGCCAGCTTTTGCTTTCTTCCTTACCAAACAATGACTGACAAAATATCCGCGCCTTTTTACTACTTTGGAGCTCCTACTGTACTTGGAGAGGGAGTGATTTATCGATTTTCTGATAATACACTTCATTTCAACGATTGTATCAACAATCCGTGTCAATTGTTCATCTTATCAATTGATCCCGCGACTGGGGATGCAAAGTTTCCTTCACACGAATTGAAACTTACAGGGGAGAAAACTAATAAACCGAAAGATGGACTCCAGGTATTGGATCTTGAGGAGAGTGTGACTGTTCAGTGTTTCCGAAAAAACAAACCAGGATCATATATTTGCCTATATTTTGCGGGCATTGCCTTTCTAGATGAGGAGACTGGCAAATTAGAAATTCTCAAGGAAATTATTCCTGGAGAAGATCGTTCAATTCGTCGATTCAATGATGGAGGCGTCGATCCGGCTGGTCGGTTTTGGGGTGCTGAGATCGACCGTGTTGGTCTGGCTGCTGGTGCTGGAAAGTACGACAAGGAGCCAATTGGCCGCTTGTGGAGATATGATCCTGATGGATCTCTTCATCTGATGGAGACTGGTCTTATTTGTGGTAATGGGATAGGTTGGGCACCTAATGGTAAAACCATGTACCTAAACGATTCGGCAGCTCAAAAAATCTACGTATATGACTACGACAATGATACTGGGTCTATCAGTAATAAGAAAGTTTTCAAAGACTTTAAAGGCACTACTTATGAGCCGGACGGGATGGTTTTAGATGTCAATGGGAATATGTGGATTGCAATATACAACGGTCACCGAATTTTGGTTATCAACCCTGAGGCCGAGATCATCAAGGACATCGAGCTTCCAGCTAAGGCTCCAGCTTGTACAACATGGGGAGGCGAAAACAATGATACTATCTACTGTGTTAGCGCCTACAATCCAGCTCCGGATAGATCCGATGATGACATGGGCGGCCATTTGTTTAAATACGAGACGAAAACTAAGGGGATGCCGAAATATGAGTTTGCCGGCTAACCACCGTGGTTTGTATTTTCCCTAGTAACTCTGCCGTGCCATGTGTATTGAAATAGACTGTATTGCAGCGGAAATAGTATTTCTGAATTAAGCATACATACATTTTTTGTTTTCCACTACGTTGAAACGTTGTTTGAATATTAAACATATATCCAATGGATCCAGCGACTAATAAAATGCCTTCTCGAGTTCCTCGCACAAATAGTTCATCAATTGCTTGCCTTTATCAAGCACTCCATCCATGGCCATGACGACGTGTGGGACACCTTCGAAAACTTTATATGTGACAGGAACTTCGGCTTTCCGAAGCCTTGCGGCGTACTTTTCAGCTTCTCCCGACAAAATATCCAGCTGAGCGACCGCAAAGACTGCTGGAGGAGCCGCTTTGATCGATTTGTCTGAAGCAAATATAGGCGAAGCATACACTTCGGTTCTCTTGGCCTCATCAGGAAGATACTTCTTTCTATACCAAATCATTTTTTCCGCAGGTAGAGCAGCTGTGTGCTCCAGGGTCTTCCATGTTTCATATGTCTCTGGTCCAGCAGTATTATCACAAACTGGAACAATTAGAATCTGAACAACAAGTTCCGGAACTTTCTCGTCTGAACCAGCTATATTCTTCTCATATATTTTATGAGTTAGCGCTGCAGTCAAATTGCCCCCTGCAGAAGAGCCTCCAGCCGCAAATCTGTTCAAGTTAACATGGAGTTTTCCGGCATTTTTCACTGTCCACAGAAAGGCCTCCCACGTATCATCGAAGGCTGCGGGATAAGGGTACTCAGGAGCTAGGCGATAATCGACTGATACAACGACGCACTTTGCTCGCTGGGCAAAGTTGGTACAATGAGCGTTCTCAGTATTGATATTACCGAGAACCCATCCTCCACCGTGCATGTACAAGAAAACCGGCCAACCACCAGCCGGTTCTTCACCAGTGGGCGTAAATACTCTGACTTTGAAAGAATCGCCTTCTGTACAAGTTCGTGTAATAGTATGATCTTCCGTTTTAGCTACATCTAGCTTTGGTCCACCCCCAGGAATCAAAATGCCGCTAGATCGGGATGCCTCAACAGGCTGATAATGTACCTGTTGCAAATTGATAACATATTTGTTATAAAAGTCCCGATATTGAGGGTCAACAAGATGCTCTACAGAAGAATGAAGAGGATACGGAGGCTGCGGAACTGTCATTATGAAATCACGAAGAAAGTCTGTGGGCGGATCTGTTTGGCTTTTATCGTCGGCATATCCCACCGATCTTGTACTCTGGCGCGGGATAACGATAAGGGTTAGGTACATTTCAATATAAACCTAACAACATAAACCTTGTTAGCCGGATCAAGTCGGAAGAAGAAAACGGCAGACCTTCTACGGCGTCAACAGCATGACTAGAATTTGTAAAAGAGTATTATACAGGTTAAAATCCTTATTAGTCACCGAAGATCCGGCCCGGGATTGCAGGGCACATATAATCGCAGAACATTCTTCTAGCCAGTGGACTATGTTTTGATTCTAGCACGAAACACATTTTTACGTTGTTTTCTTCAGATAATTATATATTTCCAAACATAAAGTGTCATGCCATGTCATCCCCTGGTTGATGGTCTGCTGTGTACTTCCCCGGTTCTGTCATGGATTTCTTTTTCCCACTCCCATTTTAACTTCCGTTCATAATGCAAGAGTTCCGATTCGCGGAAGATCTGCTCAAAACTCCTGGCGAGTGGAATGCAGTGACGGGCCGTTGGACGTGCAAATATGCGGGCTGCAAAAAATCATTTCAAAGAAAAGAGCATTTAAGACGGCATGCCTTGAATCGTAAGTGGAGAATTTTCCAGCTATCACATATCACCCAACTAATAGGTAGATACCAAAGAGTGCAAGTTCTCTTGTGACGAATGTGACAAAACCTTTGTACGTAATGATTTATTTATTCGCCATAAGGCTCGCCATACAGTGGGTCGACGTCTTAGCAAGAGCGATGAGATGAGAAAATCCAACGAAGCTCCATCGGAGGCGAAAAGCGTCGACGAACAAAGTAACAGGCGCAGCAGTAACGAGTCCGTAATTTCCCCTCAAACTCCTGAGTACTTGTCTATTTCGCATCAGGCCCTAACTCGGGCCGATCACACTGACAACAACAAGGGCCAGTTTTCAGTGCCAGCCGAGAATGAGCTGGGATATTTGAATGACTCTGACTCTCAGATCTCCAGCGAAATAGGAATTCATTCTCAATCTTTCCCGTCGGGTCTGCTGGAGCCAGTTGCCGATGTTTCCGGCAGTTTCGTCGTTCAAAACAACGATCTGAGCTGGCTGTTCGAAAATGGCGCAAACCCTTATTTTCTCGACGATATAACATCCTCTTTCGATATCAATACCTATCTGAATCTGAACGAAGCCGGAAATTCGCCAGAGTTCGTGGTTCAAGCGAGTACGACGTCTTGGACTAATGTGCGAGATTCTCTTGTACGATGTCTATTCGGTCACAATTTGACACCAGCTTCTTCTCCGTTAGAAAATTGCATGCTTGCAGACTCAACTTCGTTCGATGTTCCAAACACTTGGCTCTATCAGCCATACTATATCGAGCGGTATTTTCATGCTTATTTTGAAAATTATCATGAGCACTTTCCAATCCTGCATCGCCCAACAATGACTGCGGATCCAGACGGTGTGCCTCCGTTGCTAATGATAGCTATAACTACTTTAGGAACGGCATTTGCTAGCAATGAGCATTTTCAGACGTCTGTCAAAATTCACGAAAGGCTTCAACTGCTTGTCTTGAGCCATAAAAATATCAATAGTCCTCCTCTTTGGATCTTTCAATGCCTATGTCTCATTCATGCTTTTGAAAAAATGCTTTCAACCCGTCAACAGCATGACTTGAGCTCTACATTTCATGGAGCAATGATGCTGCTTCTTAGACGAAATCTAGCTCGAAATATCTCTAGTAAGAGCGAATCTAAGTTGTCGTCCTTGAGGGCTTTTTGGCATTTGTGGATTGAGGAAGAAAGTCGAAGAAGAGCTCTTTTTTTGGCCTTTATTATGGATACGCAACACGCTGGTTTATTTGGTCATAAGGCATATTTATCAGCAAATGATATTCATTGCCAGCTTCCTTGCCTAGAGCAAATATGGGAAGCTTCAACACCAGAAGAATGGTATCCCCATTATCTTGCATCAATTAAATCTGCATCAGAAGAAACTTCTTTCTTAGGGGGAATAAAGGCACTGCTGATGATGAAACCAATCAAGATCGGAACGACTTCTCATTTCTCCCAGTTAATTTTGCTACACGGCCTTTACGGAGTTGCTATGCAAATGCAGCAGCAAGATGAATTAGCTCTTGTGAGGGATACCGAAAAATATTGTCAAATGTGCAATCATCCAATGAGCCCTTCTCAATTACGATGGAAAGATACTTTGGCTAAAGCAATTGATAGCTGGTTTTTGTGCTTATACACACAGAGGTCGATGATAATTGAAGTGTCGAGAACATTACATCACATGGCATATGTTACTTTGTATTTGTCGGATACCAGTGTTTTGGACATATTAATGATGGCTGGCATGCCTCTTTATGATCGATTCCCTCGCAGCAGAGATCATATTCGAGCTTCTAAAGCTATTCAGTCCTGGACGTCCCGCGAAGAAGAATGTACGAAGTGTGTTCAGCATGCTTTGATGCTAATTCAGCAAGTTCTATTCTCCGGCGACAACTATTACTCCATGTCGAAAGACTTATCAGCAGCTCATTCTCAAGTGCCGTCACCTTATCTTGCCCGATTTGACAAAATAGCTCTACGACCCTGGTGTTTGTTTGTGTGTACTTTGGTGGTCTGGGCTTTTTACTCGTTTCTTGGAATTAGAAGAGATTTATCAATCCAAAATATCTCCATTCCAAAGCAGATATCTATGACAGAGCAATTTTTCATTTCACGTCTTCATGCATTATCAATGAATGATCCATTTAATGGATTTGTTGCTGCTGATAAAGAGGGTTCTGAACACATCATGTGTGTGATTGCTGTTGTTCATCGAAGCATTGAGGGATGCCGATGGCAGTTATTAGCAGATGCACATTCCTGCTTGGGAAAGATTTTGGCGAGAAATGAGAGGCGGAAATTAGCCTAATTCGGGATTACTTTAGATCTGATTTCAATTGTTGTGGATTTGTTCATATTATTCCGACCAATTCGGCATCTTTATCCCACTCCGTCACATGCGCCGCACATGGCTACTGCCGGGGGTTAAAAAAGATGAAAAAGAAATTATCCCTATTTATATATGAATTCCAATTATTGGCTCAATTAATAAATTATTATGGTAAAAACGACAATCATATTTTTAGGTCTAGATCACCCTCACATATGGTCTCGACTAGGATATATACAGGAATTGTCTAACCAGTATGAGATTCTTGGCATCTATGATAAGGAACCTTCTCTCCTTGAAAAGTTTCACGAAGTCTCGCACCTACCGAAATTTGACTCTGCCGAAAAACTATTAGCTGCCGGAGCCGATATATGCTATATTCATTCGCTTGAACATGATACATGTGCTTTTGCAACGAAAGCTTTAGAGTACAACTTTAAGGGCTTATTTCTAGAAAAGATTGGCGCAGCAATACCTTCTGAGCTTTACGAATTAGCCAAAAACATCGAAGATAAAAAACCTGATCTTGTTATAGAATGGGGGTGGGAAATGCATTATGGAGAAAGCATGAACCATGCTCGTGATGTCGTGAAAAAAAACATTCTCGGTGATATTACTACCGTCCATCTGCACGGTGGATGCCCTTCCGGAGCCGGTTTTGAGCGATGGCAACTTCTTGATTCTACTCTAGGCGGCTATGTTTATACAGATGGTGGTCATGTTATTGAACAAGTAGTTGATTTATTTGGAGGTCCGCAGCGCCTCATTTCAAGTGTCAGGACTCTTCCTAAAGGTCGTGAAACTTTTCCAGCTGTTGTCGTCTACGAGGACATGTTTAAACCGCCAGTACACGACGAGATCCCGGTACAAGTGGGAACTCACATAACTTCCGCAGGTAAACACAGAGAAGATATTGCTAGCGTTATTATGGAATATCGTCTTTTCAACGTTGTCGTTGATTTCACTGGTTGGGAAGCTACACCTTGGTGCTCAGATTGGAGTTTGGATATTTACGGTACAAACGGGACGTTTCATTCCCTTTTAGATCCATCGTCTGTTTCGGTATATCTGAGAAAAGCTAGAGCGGGTTATAAGGAGGGAAAAACTGATTTGGAAGGAGCTAGAGGAGAAGAAACTCCTCAGAGACATTCAAAAGAATGCTTCACAAACCAAATGAGCACTTTTTTGAAAAGATGCGCCCTAGGTAAAGCAAAAAGTGAAGAACAGGGACTACAAAAGTGTGACCTGCCTCACCAAGTTACATTGATGAAAATCATGGACAAGTTGTTTGAAAGTGCCAGCAAAAGATGCTGGGTGGAGGTAGAATAAACAAGCCTCTGAGACCTGAAGGCCCTGCAAGTTAGATGAATAATATTTCAGTTTGTCTATACAGCATGTCGCGTTTCGAAAACCTGTGGATTTACTTGTGGTGAGATACTGCTTCTGGATGTTGTTTTCTATTAATGCGTTTGTTAGCGAATTTAATGCTCAACAAATGGGGCAATTGATTTCCGAAAGTAAGCATACGATATACTTTATCCGTGCTATTAATGATTTTATGTCACTTGTACGCAAAAAGGTAAGTGGCCGCAAGCTAAGGTTTTCGAAAGTAATGTTAGCAAGATTATATATAGGATTCAGACATATTTGCCTACCACTGTTTCGAGCCATTCTGGAGCAGAGGTGGTTTATTGCTGATCTCGTTCGCTTGATTGATATTTTGCATTATACTGGAAAACCTGCTCATTGACCTTCTTTGAATAGACTTCATATACAGAGATAATTAAAGTTTGATCGCTGCAATTCTGCATTCCGTCAACTCCAAAATTTCATCATTTTGGAGTCTTACTCTAACTTTCAATTGGAGCACCAATGTATCTGTCGATATTTCTGCTGCTTTGTTTTGCTGCAATTGGATATGCACAGCGAGCCCTGGTGTTCAACGTACAGAGAAGGACTGTCATAATTAGCAAAGATGTAGTTGCGGCTATACCATCGTTAAGCAGAAGAGCGCCAGTAACAAGTAGACTAGACCTCGATAGTCCTTATTTCTTCTTTACCACAGATATCAGTATTGGCACCCCTCCTCAAAACCTATCGGTTGCCTTGGATACGGCCACTCCATATGTATGGGTGTTTGGAAAGAATGCAACAATAAGTAATGTGACTAAATTCGATTCTACTGCTAGCAGGTCATTTAATGCTACTTCCGATACGTTTAGTGCTATTTACGGAGCAGGACTTGTCTGGGGAAAATGGGGGCACGATAATTTTCAGTTTTCTCCTACTGCCAACAACAATCAAACCCTAAAGGACTTTCCATTTGGAGTTATTAATGGGTTCAAAATTGCATCAGGTGTACCAGGTCTGATGGGTATGGGTATCGCTGACAATACTTGGCCAAATCTATACTACGTGCAGAATATTCAGGAAACGCTTTATCTGCAGGGAACCATATCGTCGCCAGCAATATCAGTGATAGCCGGAGAAGATGAGCATGGAACTATCATCCTTGGAGGAGTGGATACCAGTAAGTATGTTGGTCCCATATACGAATATGCCGTACAGGATCAGGCGAGAGAAAACCAATTTCAGGTTCAACTCAATACTCTGAAATTCGGCAATAGACCGGAGTCTAAACTCTTTGGGCAAGTTGCTCTGGATACAGGAGCCCCATACTTGACTGTTCCTATTCAATATGCAGACGATGTTGGCCAGCATTTACGGTTTGATTATAATAGCGAATTTCACTGCTACTACACCAATAGTACTATCAATGAAACAAAAAAATCCATCGATCTCAGCCAAACATTGAAGATGAGGTTCGGAAACTTCCAGATGGAAATACCTGTAACAGATCTTATTATTCCCGCTGAAAGAGTGTGGGCCCACAACGGACCAGCAAACCATTCAGCACTGGCGTTAGTGGGATCGGTGCAATTCGTCATGGGAGAGCCATTTTTCAAACATGTATATACTGTGCTGGATTCCTTGCATAAAACTGTCTATTTGGCCAAGGCAGCAACTTTCTGTGACCAAAAGATGAAAAACGCGACGTCAGGACTCGTCGACTTAGATCCCAATTGCTCCAACCTTAATGCTGTAGAAGGTTTCAATGATACAGGAAACCCGTATTCATATAGCAAGTTGACAACGGTACCGCCAGGGGCAGCAAAGACCACCTCGGCAAAGTGAACTGTGCCGACGGCGATAGATGGATTATATACAGCGCATACAGCCTGCCAACTTGACAAGGACAGAGTTGTCCCTATATATACAAATTGGTAGTATAGTAATTTTTCATGGGCATCTTATATGGAATGGTTACGATATGCAAAGAACAAAAAACTTATATAGCCTGATCTTGGACGCACTAAAATGCATATAAAAAGTATCATCGCTGAAAGAATTCGATTCCATAGTGATCGTAAGCGGAGGTAACTACCTGGTTGTAAATTCCGTGGTTCTGCCTGTCTTCAAGAGGATATTTTGGAGTTGTGTTTCATCGATCTGCCTCTTCACAAAAAAATATCAGCGACCAATGGAACCACCTAAGGCCGTGATCCGGCCCATTTTAGGTCGTATACGGCTGTTTTCCACCTTTCTGCCCTTTTCAAAACAGGTGGGCTATTCAAAAGCTACTGTTAGGGGTGTGAACAGGTCATTACGGCCGAAAAAAGATCATTCTTCGTCTTCTGAAAGATCAAGCACTGCTTTTAAGTACACGGATAGACCAAATTTGATCAATTTTAAGGCTATAACAAACAGCAAAATATGTATCCAACTTTCAGAAGCATGCATGAATCCTGAAGTAGCATCGGCTGTCACTATAGATGTTAGATTGAGGAGTATTTTGGCAGCCTTGGAACAGCAAGCTCGCGCGCGCGAGGATTCAATTGTGCAGCTAATGGCCCGCGAATGTCCTAGCTGGAATAGTGCAAATTCTGACCTAGAGCTGGCAACGGTCCTTGCCAGATACCGAAATCAAGTAGCAAATGAGTCGGAAATCGAAGTGCCGAAAACAGTCAAGAACTACACTTGGACAGATATCTCGTTCTACTATGCCTTCTGCAAAAAAACCAAAATCTTCCCTGCATTCAGTGTTCTCAAAAAGGTCTATGAGCAACTCATTGCGTCCGCTGAACATCCTGCATCGATAGAGATGTTTAGCAAGATTACCACTGAGTATATTGTGTCGGGGTTCCTTGGATTTTATGCCAGATCAATTGGGCGCAGCACTCCGATGGTTACTCGAGAACGTTGGCGAAAGGTCGATCTTTCTCGTCCGGAGAACCTGTTTCCTAAGGCAAGGAGCATCAGACGAAATATATATTTGCATGTTGGACCCACTAATTCCGGCAAAACTTACACAGCATTGCAAGCATTTCAGAATGCACGGTCAGGTTTTTACGCCGGCCCGCTACGTCTACTGGCCCGTGAGGTTTACAGTCGGATGAAAGCTGCAAACCGAGCTTGTAACCTAGTAACTGGCGAGGAAGTCATTGAAGAAGTTGATGAAAACGGAGAACCGGCACTGCTCTCCAGTGGCACCATAGAAATGATGTATTTGAACCAGGACTTGGATGTGGCCGTGATCGACGAAATTCAAATGATCGAAGACCCAGACCGTGGATGGGCATGGACGCAAGCATTTCTTGCCGTAAGGGCTAAAGAGATACATTTATGCGGAGACGCCAACACTCAGCATATTATCAAACAGCTGGTAAAACTTACTGGGGATGTGCTGCATGTTAAAAAATATGAGCGCCTTTCTCCCTTGGAAATAGCGAAAACCCCGTTGGTAAATCCTTTGGAAAATCTGGAGAAAGGCGATTGTGTAGTGTTTTTCTCAAAGAAGGAACTCGTCAAAGCAAGGGATGAAATCCACAAGGTCACTGGGCATAAGTGTGCCATAATTTACGGTTCGCTACCTGCAGAGACCCGAGCTCAGCAGGCCGTGGCTTTCAATGATCCCAATAGCGAATATCGCTACCTCGTGGCATCTGATGCAGTTGGAATGGGCTTGAATCTGGCAATTCATAGGGTCATTTTCTCGCGCACTGAAAAGTTTGATGGGCGTTCACTTCGGAAGATCCCCATAGCTCAAGTCAAACAAATAGGAGGAAGAGCTGGGCGCTTTCATGTTCCAGGACATGGAGATAAACCGCTGAATGGCGTTGTTACAGCCATGAGCCGAACAGACTTGCGATATATCACAAAATGTATGCATTCTGATTCTCCTCAGGTTGTTCAAGCTGGACTTTTTCCTCCGGAAGAATTCTTGCGAGATTACGCCAATTCTGTTGGCCCTAGAATTCCTTTCCACAAAATATTATATCAGCTTCAAAGAGGTACTCAGATAGGAGATCAATTTTTTCTTGCTGATCTAAATGATATGCAGACGACTGCGGCTTTATTTTCCGACATTTCTGGGCTCATGATTGAAGATAAGATCATTCTTTCTAAAGCTCCAGTTTTCATCAAATCAGAACTGGTCAAGGATTCATTCAGAACTTTCTGCCGTATCGTCGCGAACGGAGAATCTTTTACATTACCCGAGATTGCTCGTGATAATTTGGCAATATTGGCTCACTCACAAATCGGCAACACCTCTGATGATCTGGAAGCACTTCACAAGATGATATGCCTTTATTTATGGCTCAGCTACCGATTTCCGATCAACTTCCTCGATAGAGAAGGAGCCATGCAGCTAAGGACTTTATGCGAAGATCGAATAAATACTGTTCTTGGTAGCGGCTCTGACAGTATTAGTGTTTTTGAAAGGAGAAGCAAGTCTGCAGTGAAAGAAGAGGCAGATGCGGAGGCAGAGCTGGACGAGAAATCTGTTGACAGTGATGAGAAACGCGACGAGGCATTCTCTGAAGGAATTGAATTGAGATAGGAAGCATTCGCTGGCAATGGGGAACTCTAATAAAAACGGTACAACAAAGATGAGATGAGATCGATGGGAGGCGCTCAAACTGACGATACTAACCTTTGGATCATTTTTTTTTCACTTCGCGTTGCATGATGAAATATATATTTCATCCATTGTATATATATTGTATGATAATCTAATAAAAGCAGACAATGTTGTCTCTAACTAGCCTCTACTTTCTCTACAATGTCGTTTTCTATCAAATGCAGTATTACAAATTCTTCCACCTCGTCAGCGCTTTTTGTCGCATTAATGGCTATACAAGTGCCTCCATGGATAAGCAGCTCCTTGTCGTGAGGAACTTCCATCAAAGCACATTGACTTTGTACCATATTAACACCCATGTAATGTCCCTTGCGTGCCAAAACGCGGCGTTTAAGTTCCTCTTCCGATGCATATAGAAACACGACAATCAGTTTTACCTCTTTGCCGACCTTTTCAGCAAGAAACTGACGGTATCGTTCGGTCAATGCACTGCATGATCCTACGGAAATTCCATTTTTGCTCGAGCATGCACGCTCAGATCCAACGGATGCCACCTTTTCCAGCCACCCCCATCTGTCAGTGTCTTCCAGCGGTATTCCTTTAGCCATCTTGTCTATGTTGGACTGGGGATGCAGCTCGTCACCTTCACTGTAGGAAGCTTCGAAAACAGAAGCTAACTGACGACCCAAAGTGGATTTCCCAGTTCCAGCAGGCCCGCCTACTAATATCAATGTAGGTTTATGAGCTTTGTAAGGCATATTGTTGGGGATTTTTCGAAAAGAAGTGAAATTTCACTCGGCGGTTAGTTTTCGTGGGGGTAAAGTTAAACGGCTAGCGGATACGGAAATTCAAAAATTGGCAAGGGTTATACATCAATACGCTGATCCTGCTTTTGTTTACATAAGTTGATAAAAAAAGTAATCGTATATTCGTTTATGCAAATTATGAGAATATATAGCCGATATATTAAGAAGCGCCCAGTAGCTTATTATATTATGCTGTTAATCATCAATTTCGTCCACTTCCTCGCCCTGTCGATCATTCTCAGCACTCAATTCTTGATTATCCTTGTTCCTTAGAGCATCGTCCTCTTTCAGGCGCTGTAGGATTAGATTTGTGATTCTGCTGGCGATTTCATAGGCTGTGTTGGCAGAGTTGAGGATCTCAACGGCTTCTATCGGCACTCCACCAGCCTTGCTGATCTGGCAAATATCTCTATTTTTGTTAACTGTGAGTGTCATACTGGAGTCTTGCAATGCCTCTTCTATAGCTGTGGAATCAACTATTACCAAAGGTTCATTGGAGGGATTATCCTCGTCGGCAAACAATGCAAACGTCACGCATATCGGAATATGCAAAATGCTCAATGGCACAGGTACCTTCTCATCAATGGAATGAACAACCGGTCGATTGTCCGCATCAATTGTCACTTGCGGTCGACGAAAGTGATGCAGTGCAGCAATAACTCCAATACAAGTAGCATCGACAAGCCCTCCGTCATATGCCAGGTAGTGCACATCAGCTCGAATAAGCCAGCAACTCTTTCCGGCCATTATACAGAGACTTTCGAGATCAAGAGCTTTACTTCTCCGTATGGCTTTGTCAATGAGACGACTGACCAGTATTTCGTCATCACTGGTCCTGTTATTTTCAAATATTGGTGACGCCATGCTTGATATATTTGTGGTGATCAAAAACTGCCCTTCAAACTGTCGATCTTCATACGGTTTGGTGAGCTCTGCCGAGATTCGAACTACGATGCGGGTGTTCCCTAGCTTGACTTCGCAAGAGCCCAGTGACTCGCCGAACGAGATCTGCACGGCGCGAAACTCGTCGAGTTTACGTTCATCGAGACGCTGCTTCTCCTCGAAAAGGCGTCTCAGTACAAACTTCTTCTCGTTTGTTGAGATGTCTCGTGCTTTAGGCATATGGAGGGATCAAGTGCAATTTTTCATGGATTTTCGTTGAACTGCGTTTTAACCGACCAACATCTTCGGCAAAAACGCCACGAAACTGCCTGAAAATTCTCACAGAGTAACAAATGGGAATATCTCTTTTCTATTACATTTCTCATCATATTTTAGTACAAATTCAATTCAGACCCGGGGTCCCCAATTGCCTGACAAATTGTTCACGTGACATACTAAAACCTCCCCAACGATGCTCTGCGCCTCCTCCTCGATTCTTCCTTCTTGCCCCTTACATCGAAATATCAGAATTTCCATAATGGTAGACCCCGTCTATATAGTTTCCTACTCTCGTACTCCTATAGGTTCCTTTCTAGGCTCATTGGCTAGTAAGACGTACGTGGATCTGGGGGCACACGCTGTCAAAACTGCGCTCGACAAAGTCCCTGAGATCAAGCCGGAATCGGTCGAGGAAATCGTATTTGGCAACGTTTATTCTGCCAATGTCGGCCAGGCGCCTGCACGTCAGGTCGGTCTAAAGGCTGGTTTGGCTGAATCTGTAGTTGCAACTACCGTGAACAAGGTGTGTGCCTCGGGCATGAAGGCCATAATCGTAGGTGCCCAATCAATTCTGACTGGATCTGCAGACATTGTTGTGGCAGGAGGTGCAGAGTCTATGTCGAATGTGCCTCATTATTTGCCGAATAGCCGTACAGGTGTGAAATTCGGCGGTGCTACAATAGTCGATGGTTTGCAGAAGGACGGCCTTCAGGATGCTTATGATGGCCAGGCCATGGGTATGTCTGGAGAGCTGACGGCTGAGAAACACAACATCACTCGAGAGCAGCAGGATGACTATGCGATTGAGTCTTATACGCGTGCCCAGAAAGCATTTGCGGCCGGTAAATTCAAAGACGAAGTCGCACCGGTGGAAATTGCCGGGGCTAGAGGAAAACCTGGTGTGACAGTCTCCCAGGACGAGGAGTCTACTCGACTCAATCCGGATAAACTCAGAAGCATGAAGCCAGCTTTTAAAACCGATGGCACCTTGACTGCGCCTAATTCTGCACCCCTCAATGACGGTGGAGCTGCTGTAGTTCTGGTTTCTGCTGCCAAGGTCAAGGAACTGGGTCTCAAGCCAATTGCCAAGATCGTTGGCTGGGGCGAAGCTGCTCAGGCACCCTGTGATTTCCCTACTGCTCCTTCTCTGGCTGTTCCCAAAGCACTCAAGCATAGTGGGCTCAAGCAAGAAGATGTCGATTTCTTCGAGTTCAATGAGGCTTTCTCTGTTGTAGGAATCGCAAATACGAAGATTCTGGGCATTCCCCTCAACAAAGTCAATGTCTACGGAGGTGCTGTGGCATTGGGCCATCCTCTAGGATGTTCCGGTGCACGTATCGTTTGCACGCTTCTCAGTGTCTTGGCTCAGGAGGGCGGAAAAATTGGTGCTGCTGGTATCTGCAACGGAGGTGGTGGTGGATCAGCACTGGTGGTCGAAAAACTGTAAACAATGTAATTATATAACGGACAGTCTTCTGATAATATTGATTTGAGTAAAAGGCGGTTACTTTACTTATCGTAGTTGCGTTCATATACGGACCATCACGTGCATTTGTTCATTTACACATTTGACTAATTACGATCAATCTTTTTCACAACACATATGCCTAAGGATATCCAAGTAGCGAATCCTGAAAAGCTTTCAGCTAGCGAAGCGGCAAAAAGTGCAGCTAAGCTGCGTACTAAGTCCAAGGACGGGACTGAACCGCGACCCAAAATAGCCAGATCAAAGGACTGGACTCCAACTTCCTGGCAGTACAAACCCATAAAGCAGGACGTTGTATATGATGATTATTCTCAGGTAGAAAGGGCTTTGGAGAAACTTGAAAGTCTTCCGCCCTTGGTGAGTGCGAAAGAAATCGAGGACCTTCGCAGTAAATTGAGAAGTGCAGCTCTGGGCGAGGCATTTGTACTTCAGGGCGGTGATTGTGCTGAATTATTCGACTATTGCAACCAGGATCGAATCGACGCTAAGTTGAAGGTTTTGCTTCAAATGAGCTTGGTACTTATTTGGGGAACTCGTTTGCCTATAGTGCGAATTGGCCGAATTGCTGGTCAATATGCGAAACCTCGATCCAAATTGACAGAGTTTGTCGAAGGCTACGGAGAAATTAATTCTTTTCGAGGAGATAATATTAATGGATATGACCCGAGCGACCGTACGCCAAATCCTAGTCGACTTGTCAGCTCATATTTTCACTCGGCTGCTACTTTAAATTATGTTCGCAGCGCTCTTTCATCTGGATTTGCTGATCTTCGTCATCCTTTTGAATGGGATCTTAGCCACGTCAAACAGGATCACGTCAGAGAGCGATATCAGAAGGTTGTCAACTCAATCTCCGAGGGTTTGAGCTTTGTGACCACTGTGGGTGCAGATAAGGACGATTCTTTCAAAAGCGTTGACTTCTATACTTCCCACGAGGCTCTACTTTTAGAATATGAGCAAAGCCTCACTAGACACTTGCGGGCAACTCCTGGAACTCCGGCGAAATGGTATGATACATCTTCTCATTTCATCTGGATTGGTGATCGCACGAGACAGCTTGATGGAGCCCATGTCGAGTTTTTCAGAGGCGTATGTAACCCTGTTGGTATCAAGATCGGTCCAACAACATCAGCTAGTGATTTGACGGGTCTTCTGGATATTGTAGATCCCAATTATGATCCCGGCCGTGTTACCCTGATCACTAGATACGGTGCAGATAAGATAGCCGAACTGCTTCCCGGGCATATACAAGCTGTGAAAAGCTCGGGTCATCAGCCAGTATGGATCACGGACCCATGCCATGGTAATACCAGGACTAGTCCAGTTACCAAGCTTAAAACGCGATATTTCGACGATATCATAACAGAGATCAAATTGGCACTGAGCATTCATAAAGAAAATGGATCGAAACTCAATGGACTTCATTTGGAACTCACCGGTGATGCTGTCACCGAATGCATCGGAGGGAGCCAAAATCTTGAAGACGAAGACCTGACTCTTCGGTACGATACCGTCTGTGATCCCCGGCTCAGTGTGAGCCAGAGTTTGGATGCTGCCTTCCTTGTAGCGGACTACTATAAAAGCCTATAGAGCCGAAAACAGCCAATTTGTAAATATTCAGCTGGCACGGCAACATTTTTAATATAAGCGCATTGAATAGACTGATTATATTGCGTGATATTGAAACTTCAGATTCGTTGTCTCGCTTGTGGGGCGGTCGCCATGTGGCTTCTCGCAAAGTAGCACACTACATGAATAACGATATTTACGCGTTAAAACGGCTTTACGTATATATAGATTGATGTAGGAGGCAAAAAATCGAATAAAAACGGCATTTTTTTGGTCGCGTCGACTGTGGTAATTCGGCAATTTTGCCGAATCTGGAAAATCTAGTTACTATGACCGAGGGGTTAAGGTGCTGCCCTGCTAAGGCAGTGGGTTCTGCCCGCGCAGGTTCGAATCCTGCTGGTAACGATAAACTTTTACTTTTTACCTGGAAAAAAGGTATTCAGCTAGATTGGCTAGTTTCCCTTGCCAATTTGCTGTGTTTTGCTAGGAATGCACTTCTATGTCAGTCTCGAGATCCCAGATCCGATTTCGTATCACCATCTAGAAAACATTTAAAAAGTCCATTTACAAACTAATTGCTTAATATATGCATTCAACTATTCGGAATTAAAAGTAAATACGTTTTAACGCAATCCGGTATCTTTATGTACAATATTAATGTCTCTCATAGTGCCACTGCAACTTTCCATCCTCATCCCAACTTCAGCATGCTTAGTCCTTGGGCGCATTCCGCACGATCCAACGCACACTTGCTGCGTAGACCGGCTATGTTATTGTCTACTCGGCAGTTCACTTCAGGAGGAGGAAGCATGACGTATTTTCAGCGTCAAAGTCTGCCTGCTAATACCGTTGTCCGATTTGTTCCTCAACAGACGGCTTGGGTTGTTGAAAGAATGGGAAAATTCCACAGGTAAGTAATGTTCATTTATTGTCTTAGTATGTGACATGGAGCATGTACAATGGTATTGTCAAATTGTGAGACTTTATGGTGGAAGTTTAGTGTCTAATTGTTCAGAATTCTTGAGCCTGGGTTGGCCATTCTCATACCTTTTCTCGATAAAATCAAATACGTCCAATCTTTGAAAGAATCAGCAATTGAAATTCCTTCCCAGAGTGCGATCACCGCTGATAACGTAACTTTGGAGATGGATGGTGTGCTTTATTCGCGGGTTTTCGATGCCTATCGGGCTAGTTACGGCGTCGAAGACGTTGAGTATGCGGTTTCTCAGCTCGCTCAGACCACCATGCGTTCTGAAATCGGTCAACTGTCACTCGACCATGTCCTACGTGAGCGTCAAAACCTTAACTCTAATATCACGTCGGTGATAAATGACGCAGCTAAGGATTGGGGGGTGACCTGTCTTCGATATGAAATCAGAGACATTCACCCTCCAGCAAATGTGTTGGAAGCCATGCATCGGCAGGTTTCTGCAGAGCGGTCGAAGCGTGCTGAAATCCTCGAGTCA